>CM047874.1:16619976-16806059 GCA_026212405.1 Petrea volubilis
AAAATCCGGGGGAAATTTCCCCCCGGTTTTTTTTAATTTTTTAATTAAAAAAGTACTATTAATATTAATAGGCAACAATAAAGAGAGTTGGAAGTAGTTCAATGGACAAAGTATTAGTCTTGTATCCAAGACGGTCCCAAGTCGAGTTTGTACAAGAGCAAAATTTTTTATTTTTAAATTAAAACACTCTTTGGGGAAATTATTTATATATCAATACTATCTTGTCACTATTATTACTTATACTATCTTTTAATTATGTTTATATATTTATAGGTATACATATGTTTATATTGTATATAATGTTTATGTAGTATATAGAATATATATATTATATATATATTTATATAATATCAATCCTATCTTTTAACTATTATTATTTATACTATCTTTTAATTTTATATATAATATACCTATAGGTATACATATGTCTATATAGTAATATATGTTCCTATAGTATATAGAATATATATATTTAATAATATCAATAATATCTTTTAACTATTATGATTTATACTATCGTTTAATTATGTATATAATATATTTATAGGTATGCATATGTCTATATATATATATATGTTCATATAGTATATAGAATATATATATTTTTATAAATATCAATACTATCTTTTAACTAGTATTATTTATACTATCTTTTAATTATGTATAGAATATACTTATAGGTATGCATATGTCTATATATTATATATATTGTTCATATAGGATATAGAAAATATATTTATATAATATCAATACTATCTTTTAACTATCCTTAATTATATCATCTTTTAATTATGTATATAATATACTTATAGGTATACATATGTCTATATAGTATATAGAATATATATGTTTATATAATATCAATACTATCTTTTAACTATTATTATTTATACTATAATTTTACTTATGTATAGAATATACTATAGGTTATACATATGTCTATATCGTATATATTTTTTCATATAGGATATAGAAAATATATTATATAATATCAATATCGATCCCGTGGTAGCTACTATATTTATACTATCTTTTAATTATGTATATAATATACTTATCGGTATACATATGTCTATATAGTATACATTTTTTCATATAGGATATAGAAAATATATTTATATAATATCTATACTAGATTTTAATTATATAATACATGTGTTTATATAATATCTATACTAGATTTTTCATACTATATATAATACATGTGTTTATATAGTATAAATATTATATTTTAATTATTTATAATACATTTATTTTGTTTTTTAAAATTGAAAGAAAGAATGTTAAAATAAGAATAATCAAATAAATATATAATAAATATAAAATAAGACAAAATAGAACACAACTTCCAGCATAGCCTGGTGGTGAAGGTTGGTCATCTAACCTTGCGGTCACGAGTTCGAATTCTATCAATTACAAATATTTGCATATTTGGGAGTTACTATTCCAGCGGCGGCGGCGGTCCGGCGAGCGGTGGCGGCGGTTCGGGGGGGTGTTGCGGCGGCGGTCCGGCGGGCGGAGGCGGTCCGGGCGGGCTGTGGTGGTGGCGGTTACGGGCGGGCGGCGGCGGTGGCGGGGTGGTCCGGCGGAATTCCGGCGGAAATTTCCCCCGGAATTCCGCCGGACTGCTTTCCGGGGGAAATTTTCGCCGAACTCTTCCGCCGAAAAGAAGTCCGGCGGAAATGTCTGCCGGAATTCCGCCGGACCGTCTTTCCGGCGGAAATTTCCGCCGGACTGCTTTCCGGGGGAAAAATCCGCCGGAATTCCGACGGAAATTTCCGGCGGAAAACGGCAGTCCGGGGCCATTTTTTCCGGCGGACACGATTCCGCCGGATTTCCCCCGGTTTTCCGTCGGATTTTTCCCCCGGTTTTGGCGTTTTTTCCTGTAGTGTAATTGAGTTAGGACTCTTGCAGCCATTTACTCCTCATTTCGATGCAAGACATACTTGAAGTCTACTTCGACTTGTGGTGTTCCTTTGCAAGCATATTGTACCTTGCCCTACCATCAACCTTCATGAACTTTTGGATTGATTATTTATGTAATGAAATTATCCCTACCATCAAAGAGTTGAAGGATGTCAACCTCCATGCTACGAACGTACAAGTGCCTAATTTAAACATACTATAAACTTCTAAAGGATTCAACCGCTTACCAATTCCTAATTGGATCAGGTTGTGGTTCAGAAGCTGAGCTAGGCTATTACAAAGACATCCTTTAACGACATACGGCCAAAGCACCTAAATTTGCTTGGCTTTTCCAAGCATCTACAATGGAAATATTTTTCAAGCCTTTATCAAGTTAAGCTGTCATTTCATGACACATTACCATAGAGAGCGACTCCCTTTCCCATCACTAGAATATGAAGAACCTGGGAAAGTTCTCACCGAATGTGAAAAAGAATTCAGAAAAGGCGATTATCCTTGTCAATTTTGATAAAATTTTGTCAACAAGTGGGATTTTCTATGATATGGTCACCCCGCCGCTTAAGGGTTGCTACTTGCCGATGCCTACCAACCTCCCATGCCACAAAGTTCCACAAACCTATTTCTAGCACTCAATAGACTTCAAAAAGGACTTCCAAAATGTATAAATTTTTTATTATCTTTAGTTCAAAGACCACTCGTGTATGTCGAGCCTTTACTAAGGTCATCCACAAAGAGATTTGCCAAGCTGAAACCCCTTTGAAATTCTTGTGGAAATATCAACTCATGCATCCTTCTCAAAAGAGTATCATAAGCCATCCAAGATGCTATTAAACTGAAGTCATCCAATTCAACAAGCAGCACAAGAAATTAAAGAAGTACTTTGCTAGTCACACAACAAGAAAGAGCTCGCAAACTCATCACAAATCTGAAAAGAATATGTTTGGTATTTGTAACATCGTGGCCGCCAAAAGAGGATGTGTGATAGAACCACTACTAGAAAAACTGCAAATAGCCACGGATTTTAGCCACGGAAAAAATCCGTGGCTAATCTGTGGCTAATAGCCACGGATTAGCCACGGATTTAAATAAAAAATAAAAAAAAAACTTAGCCACGGATTGGCCATGGCCTGGCCGTGTGTCAAGGATGGGCCTTCGCGCACCAGACATCCTTGACCGCATTCCTCACCAGCCTTCACCGATGCCGGACCACAAGGAACATTTTGTTGTGTCATAGGTGTTAGGCCTTTTAATCTTTTGTTCTTGCATTGTACAGCTTTACTGCTTTTCGGGCGCGTTGTTTAGCCCTTTTATTATCTACTGCTGTCACTAGGATTTATTTTTTTTAACCTATTATAGGGAGGGGATAGTTATTGAATTGAAGCCTTCTCAAGCATAGTCGAGCGTTGGATTTCCCCCTCTCGGTCCAACCTATTGTAATCATTCCTGCAGCCATATTGTAATCATGTTTCTGCAATCAATGGAATCGACTTTCAATTAATTTTGTGTTGCTGGTCCTCTAAAGCGTGCCTACGTGGCCGTGAGTGCGACGCCCAGTTAGAACTCGTATTAGTTCCGTAATTTTCAGGCGTACGTAATCGTACCTAGCGATTACTAGCCGCACGGTGCTCCTTTTCCTAAAATCAAACCGGTGCCCCGTGAAAGTTGGTATCAGAGCTAAGTTGCTTGATCAAGCCAGTCGAGGCAAAACGATGGCTGATCCAAAAAGTTCCGCTGCTAGAGAAAATGATCTGCTTGGTGTGGTCGAGCCCGATCCACCAAAGAAAGGAAAGGGTAAGAAAGATGGCCCTAGCAAGACCGAACGGATAGAAGAGCTTGAAACCAAGGTCTTGGTATTGGAAGAACAACTTGAATTCGTCCTTGACGAACTAAAGGACAGTCGAGTGGCGTGCAGAGAACTCGCCAATGCAATCAATACTGATGAAACTTTGAGACTGAGGCAAATGGTGGATGATATGACAATCCAGTTAAACTTGGTCCAAAGATTAGTGAGCGAAGGTGGTGGGGTTGCTCAAGATCCCGTAGCAAGGTTGCGACTCCCCGAACCTAAAGCATATGGGGGAGCGCGAGATGCAAAGGAAGTAGAGAACTTCCTCTTTGATATGGAGCAGTACTTTCTAGCTGCCAATGTGACAGACGAAGCAAGAAAGGTGTCGACAGCGACGATGTACCTTGAGGGTGATGCTAAGCTTTGGTGGCGAACAAAGTATGCGGATATCTAGGCACAACGGATACAACTGGATACGTGGGAGCTCCTCAAGGAAGCGATTCGACAGCAATTCTTCCCTGAGAATGTCGAGTACACTGCTCGACGGGCACTAAGAGACCTGAGGCATACCGGAACCATCCGAGAGTATGTTAAGGCTTTCTCCAGCCACATGCTGGAGATTAGGGATATGTCAGAGAAGGACAAGCTCTTCACCTTCATGGAGGGCTTGAAGCCATTTGTGAGAACTGAATTGCAACGGCAGAGAATCACAGATTTGAACACAGCTATGGGAGCCGCAGAACGACTCTTGGATTATACAGCCGAGCCCCGAAGAGATAAACCAGTAGGGTCTAATGCCCCTCAGTCGAGAGGGAGTGTTTCGAGGCCCTTTGTCCCGAGTTTTCGTCGAAATTCAGGGGAAAGACAACCTTCCCCTCCATCGAGTTCCCAAGAGAGCACTGTAAGAAGACCCTCGCAAGAAAGCAGACCGAGCACCTTCCAAAAGAAAGGTGGATCATGGGGGCCAAGACAATGCATCTTTTGCGATGGTCCACACCACTTTAGGGCGTGCCCGAAGAGGCAAACCCTCAATGCTATAGCCAGCCTAGGGGGGGACGAGTTGGTGTCCAAGCTAATTGTACCTCCCGAGGCAGTCAGTGATGAAGAGGAGCGGGAGGACGAGCAACATGGCGAGAATCTCGGCGCATTCAGTCACTGGTACAATTCCCTGTCCCAACAAGTGGGGGCGAAGGCAAAAATGACTCCAAGAACAACAAAAATGACTCCCGCCCTGATTGAGGCCCAGTCTACTACAGTGCCAAAATCCGAAGCCGAAAGGAAAAGAGGATTGATGTATGTGGATGTAAAGCTTAATAGCAAACCCATCCGAGCCATGATTGACACGGGGGCAACCCACAACTATTTAGCAAGCTCAAAAGTAGAAAGACTAGGGCTTGTTTTGGAGAAGGGAGTTGGTCGTGTAAAGGCAATCAACTCAGCTGCTCAACCCATTGTTGGAGTGGCTAAATCTGTGCTTATGAAGGTTGGTCCATACGAAGGAAGGATCAACCTCTCAGTCGTTACTATGGATGATTTCAAGCTTATTCTCGGGCTTGAATTTTTGTGTGATACGCACACCAGTGTGATGCCACATGTGAACTCCTTGATGATGATGGGGAGCAAGCCATGTGTCATCCCAGCCTTAGCTGGAACAGTGGGGCAAAAGAACCTTTCAGCCCTACAATTTGAGAAGGGATGCAGGAAGAATGAGCCATCTTACCTGTGTACCCTTAAAATGGAAGAAATAGAAGAAGTATCGGGACCTATCCCCGATGTGGTGAAGAAGCTCCTGACGGAGTTTGAAGATGTGATGCCAGATGAGTTGCCTCGGAAGCTACCGCCGAAGAGAGCAGTGGATCACGAAATTGAGCTGGTGCCGGGTACGAAGCCTCCAGCTCGGGCACCATATAGAATGTCACAACCTGAGCTTGTGGAACTCAGGAAACAACTGAGGGAAATGTTGGACTCCGGTATCATCAAACCAGCAAGGTCACCATATGGGGCCCCGGTCCTATTCCAGAAGAAAAGTGATGGTTCCTTGCGAATGTGTTGTGATTACCGGGCCCTAAACAAAATCACAGTTAAGAACCGGTACCCTATCCCACTGGTGGCAGATTGCTTTGATCGATTGAGTCGAGCGAACTACTTCACGAAGATTGACTTGCGTTCGGGTTACTGGCAAGTCCGGGTTAAAGAAGGGGATGAAGCAAAAACCACAGTGGTAACGAGATACGGGGCATATGAATTTCTGGTCATGCCTTTCGGCTTGACAAATGCACCCGCTACATTCTGTACCTTAATGAACCAGGTACTCCATGGCTTCCTTGATGAGTTTGTGGTGGTGTACCTCGATGATATTGTCATATACAGCGAGACTCTCACTGAACATGTCGAGCACCTGAGGAAGGTCCTCACTCGACTTCGCGAGCACGAGTTGTATGCAAAATTGTCGAAATGCTCGTTTGCTCAAGAAACCGTTCAATTTTTGGGTCATATCATAGAAAGAGGCAAAATAAGGATGGACTCAAAGAAGGTGCAGGCAATTCAAGATTGGCAACCCCCGAACGACGTGCATGGGGTGAGGTCATTCCTTGGGTTGGCAAATTATTACCGAAGATTCGTGAAGGGGTACTCTGAGATTGCTCGCCCCCTTACAGACTTGACAAAGAAGACGGAGATCTGGAACTGGTCTCCCCAATGCCAAGTTGCCTTCGAGAACTTGAAGAAGGCCATGATTTCTGAGCCAGTGCTCGCACTCCCCGACATGAAAAAACCTTTTGAAGTCGAAACGGATGCATCCGATTTCGCACTCGGAGGAGTGTTGATACAGGAAGGCCACCCGGTGGCCTTTGAGAGCCGTAAGTTGAAAGATGCAGAGAGGCGCTACTCAGCGCATGAGAAGGAGTTATTAGCCGTAGTCCATTGCCTTCGGACGTGGCGGCATTACTTACTAGGGTCTCCTTTTGTGGTTAGGACGGACAATACTGCAGTGAGCCATTTCTTGTCACAGTCGAAACTAACCAGCAAGCAGGCACGATGGCAAGAACTTTTGTCGGAATTCAACTTCTCATTGGAATATCGTGCTGGGTCACGCAACCATGTGGCTGATGCCCTAAGCCGGAGGGCGGAATTAGATACCCCGAGGTCGGTTGCCGCTATCTCAACCAGTTCGGTTGCCACCTCGATCAAGGATCAGATTAGAAAGTTACTACCAAAGGATGATGCCGTGCAGAATCTGATCAACCTCGTCGAGCAGGGCAAGACTCGACAATTCTGGATGGAGGAAGACTTGTTGAGGACCAAAGGCAACCGCCTCTACATTCCAACGGGCGGGGACCTGCGGAAATCAATTATCACTGAGTGCCACGACACTCTATGGGCCGGACACCCTGGCGAGGAACGCACTTGTGCCCTAGTTCAGAGGGCCTACTTTTGGCCGCATATGCGGGATGATATCGAAACTTATGTCCGAACTTGTCTAGTATGTCAGCAGGACAAGGCCGACCATCAAAAGAAGGCAGGACTGCTTGAACCATTACCTACCCGAAGATGGCCGTGGGAGAGTGTCTCGATGGATTACATCTCCGGGTTGCCCAAGGTGGGGGACTTGGGAACTATTATTGTCGTGGTGGATCGTTTTTCGAAATATGCTACTTTTATTGCAGCCCCAAAACACGTTACGGCGGAGGGGACAGCTCACCTCTTCTTCAAACACATTGTCAAATATTGGGGACTGCCAAAGGATATTGTCAGTGATCGGGACTCTCGCTTCACCGGCATTTTCTGGACCGAGCTCTTCAAACTATTCGGATCCAGACTCAACATGAGCTCGAGCTATCACCCCCAGTCTGATGGCCAAACAGAACGCTTCAATTCTATGTTGGAGGAATACCTTCGACATTTTGTTCGGGGCACACAGAAGGACTGGGTGAAGCTCCTGGATGTTGCCCAGTTGTGCTTCAATGCTCAAAAGAGCTCCGCCACCAACAAGAGTGCTTTTGAGATCGTTACCGGGCAGCAACCACTTCTTCCACACACCATTGACTCCCCTCAGGATGTCAAATCTCCTCTGGCTCGAAGCTTTTCCCAAGAATGGAAGCAAAATCTTGAAATTACTCGCAGTTACTTGGAGAAAGCTAGGAAGCGGATGAAGAAGTATGCTGATCAAAATCGCCGTTTCCTTGAATTCAGCATGGGAGACAAAGTGATGGTAAAGGTCCCAGACCCTAGACTCTCAAAGTCATCAAGGGGGAGAGATCCTCGGTTGATGCAAAAATACATCGGACCCGTAACTGTCATTAGACGCATTGGGAAGGTAGCCTACAAGTTAGAGTTGCCCCCCTGGTGGAAGATCCACAACGTCCTCCATGTCAGCCAGCTCAAGCCCTATTCCGAAGATCAGGAGGACCCCTCTCGTAACCAGCCAAACCGCCCACAATTAGAATTGAAGAAGACAGAGAAGAGAGCGGCAGAAGCTATCTTGGATCACCGAGTGGTGCGCACAGCAAAGAAGACACATGATGAGTATTTGGTGAAATGGAGAGGATGCAGCAACGAGGAGAATACCTGGGAGCGAGTGACAGATCTAAAGGCGTTCAAACCTCTCATCGAGGCGCATCAGGACTCCATGGCGCCGAGGACGTCGCTAGCTCAAAGGGGGGAGAATGTCAAGGATGGGCCTTCGCGCACCAGACATCCTTGACCGCATTCCACACCAGCCTTCACCGATGCCGGACCACAAGGAACATTTTGTTGTGTCATAGGTGTTAGGCCTTTTAATCTTTTGTTCTTGCATTGTACAACTTTACTGCTTTTCGGGCGCGTTGTTTAGCCCTTTTATTATCTACTGCTGTCACTAGGATTTATTTTTTTTAACCTATTATAGGGAGGGGATAGTTATTGAATTGAAGCCTTCTCAAGCATAGTCGAGCGTTGGATTTCCCCCTCTCGGTCCAACCCATTGTAATCATTCCTGCAGCCATATTGTAATCATGTTTCTGCAATCAATGGAATCGACTTTCAATTAATTTTGTGTTGCTGGTCCTCTAAAGCGTGCCTACGTGGCCGTGAGTGCGACGCCCAGTTAGAACTCGTATTAGTTCCGTAATTTTCAGGCGTACGTAATCGTACCTAGCGATTACTAGCCGCACGGTGCTCCGTTTCCTAAAATCAAACCGGTGCCCCGTGAAACCGTGGCTAATTTAGCCACGGCTAATCCGTGGCTATTTTTGGTGGCTAAAATTAGAGGGAATTTTGGCGCCTATTTTTAGCCACGGATTAGCCACGGTCTGGCCGTGGCTAACAGCCACGAGTTAGCCACGGCCAGACCGTGGCTAAAAATTCCTGGGCAAATTTTTTTTTGTTTTTTTTTGCACCGGATATGGTTTGAACTCTTGACCTGTTAGTTGAAGTTAGAGAAACAAACCACTACACCACTTTAATGTTTTGTTTAATAATTAATTTTTGCAATACGTAAGTAATATATGTATATTGATATATATAATAAATGATTGGATATGTTACATACGTATAAGAGTAGATATACTCATATATATATATGTATTTATGTCTAATTAGATGTATATATTTAGCTATATAAGTACATATATAACATATATTAGATATATAATACACTAATATATGTTTATTTCATACAGATGATTGAACATATATAGTACATATGATTAGATATATATATATATATATATATTTGATCGATATATATATGCACTCTACAATTGTAACATATATTAGATATGTTATATATAGTTATATCATATAGACTATATATAGAGGATTAGAATGTACATATAATATATTGATATATATAAGATACACATTGACATATATATATCTTGATATATGTATATATGATATATATACTTGGACATAAATATACACATATATTGATTCATATATATATACACATATATATGTATCAATATAAATTTATATATGTATCAATATATATATATATATTTATATGTGGTGCAAAACATCAAAAAAATTAAAAAAAAAAAAATTAGCCACGGCCTGGCCGTGGCTAATCCGTGGCTATTAGATATACTTGGACATATATATATATATATATATACTTGGTCATATATATATATATACTTGGACATATATATATACTTGGACATATATATATATATATACTTGGACATATATATATATATATATATACTTGGACATTTATATATACATATATATATATATTGATACATATATACTTGGACATATTTAAAATAGATACATTTATTGATATATATATATATGATATGTATACTTGACATATATATATATATAATACCACACATATACGAATATATTGACAAATGACCATGAATTAACGTTGCTATAATCTAAATATAATTATATAAATAGATTTTTGTTATAATTTTTGTTTTTGATATATTAATTTATTAAATATTTGTCATAAAAAGAAAATTTGAATATTGAATGATAAAGTCATAGGTAAATATCTTTAATTTTAAAAAAATAATTGGTTAATAATTTATAAAAATTACTACAATAAAATTACAAAAATTGATAATACTAATGAAATTTATTAGATAATTTAAGTTTAAAATATTGTAAAAATATAGTTTAAGTATAAAAGAAATCAATCCATAACCAAAGAATTCCTTTGGCGCAACGGTTGCATGCTCCAATTACAACATTGATGTCCCGTGTTCGAATCTCCTTGAGCGCAAAAAAAAATGGTTGGGGGACGCGGGTCCAGGTTTGGGGCGCGGGTAGGGTTGCGGGTACGGTCTGATTAGGTTTTTCTTTTTTTCAGGGGCCACGGATTAGCCACGGTCCGACCGTGGCTAAGGGCCACACCCATCCAACAAAAAGGTGGCCAAAATTGGCCACGGCTTGGCCGTGGCCATTAGCCACGGATTAGCCACGGCTTAGCCGTGGCTAAAAAGTCGTGGCTGAGATTAGCCACGCCACTTTTAGCCACGGAAAAAATCCGTGGTTAATCCGTGGCCAATCCGTGGCTAATCTCCTTGGCCACGGATTTTTTGCCAAATCCGTGGCTAAAATCCGTGGCTAAAAGCCTTTTTTCTAGTAGTGAACTTGAAAACAATATACTTGATAATACCCAAATTCGTCGCCAAGCATAGAGGCCCGACCCTGTAAGGTATTGTCCCACGCCTTGAAATGGTGGGATTTTATCCTTTGATGAAAAGGCGCCTCATAAGGTGAAGGAGGAATTTGAGCTTATAAGCTTGCCAAGTCCATAGACTCTTTCCGATATGGGACAAGAGTACGATATCATCATAAGCCCCCCAGTCGAAGGACTTGGGAAGTGACACAGGGCCATCGTCCCCACAGATGGCGCTATTTGATGATGCCCAAATCCGAATACGGAGGCCTAACCCTATGAGGTATCCTCCCGCACCTTGAAACGGTGGGGTTTTGTCTTTCAATGAAAAGGTGCCTCACAAGGTAAGGGAGGGATTGGAACTTATAAGCTTCCTACATCCCTAGACTCTTTTCGATATGGGATAAGAATATGGTATCATCAATACTCCAAAATTCTCTCATGCCCTTGGCATCATTTTTCGAGTTAACAACAATTGTGACTAGTTGAACTTCATGCCCTCAACAATCAAGTAGTTGAAACAAACTTTTTTAAAGATATGATTGAGCTTGAAAGATGGTATTCAAGTTGCCAAGGCACCCCATTGAAGGGATCAAGTCATCACATAGTTCCAAGGATGTTTTTTCAGTTTAGGCTCATGCATTATGGAGCAAACTTTCTCATTAAAAAAAACTCTTTAAGAATTCGCTACACATGGGAACAATTCTTAATCCACCTTCAAGTTGTTGTCGATAATCTTGGAATTCATTTTCAGAATTTTTTAAGCTGGTACATTCATCAGCATTAACATTATTGCAGACATCTAACTCATCTTCATTAGCATCTTCGAGGATTATTTTTTGATCTCTTGCTAACATCGTGATTTTTTCTTTTCCCATGAAACAACTCTATGGTATTTGCAATTTTTGGGGTCATTCACTCTTCTACTTTCTTTAGGGTGCTTTGGCTCAGGCAACTCTATCAATTTCTTCATCAACAACTAATCAAAGATGTAGGGGGGCATCAATGTTAGATAAAGGACACTTCGTGTCTTGCATCTCTTGAAATGTAGGTTAACAATTATCACTCAACTTGCATTGATGTCTACATTTTTCAATCTCAATTTAGCAACAGATGCATGGCCATAGACTCTGCAAAGGGTTTACTAAACTTGTCATTCCTCTAGAGATCTTTTCTTTCTCCTTTTTGTTCTTCTACTGAGAATGTGATTTTGTGATTTGCAATACTCAACTCTATGTTATGAGTGTTAGTAGCCGACACTTCGAAATTACCTTGAAGGATGTAGAAAGCCTCCAATGCATCCCTTGGATATACATCTATGTTGCTGACACTTTTCAAAGTTTGTCCTTGCGATTCAAGCTTAATGCATGCTAATGGTTGACGTAGCCAACAATTGGCTCGTCTTTCCATTGTTTTACATTTGTAAGCTTTATCATGCAAACAACACAAAAGGTGCTACAAAAGAAATTTAAAAATTCTCTCTCCAGTTCATCCCAACTATCAATTGACTTAGGCTCCAAGTCGATATACTGATTGAAGACATTCCATTTCAATGATTGCACAAACTAAGTGATGAGGAGACTACCATTGGTTGACGCATTGTTGCATGCCTCCGCAAAATGAGTTACATGTTGCTTTTAATTGCCACTTCGTCAAATTATTGGAGACTCTGACGGTATTTGTGATCATCTCTTATAACTATTACATTAATAATGTCATGACCCGAATTCAGGACATGGCATGGTGATGCCCCTTAGCCCAAAAGGACTTAGAGACACTAAGCTACGAAAATTAGAACATACTAAAAAAGCTATAAAATATTCATTTAAAAACCTCAATCAACCTCATAGCAGAAAAGATAGTAACCCTAGCTATTACAATTCCAATTCAAAAACAAAAATAAGAAAACTAAGCTATAATATCCTCCATAAACAAAGTCTTGAAAGAAAACGACATAACTAAATAACGATGACTAAATCCTCTAGATAGGGACTGCTTCAATTTGTTTACCAACCCAAAAATTGGTGCTCGTCAACTTCCTCAATACTATTCTCTGCACAATGGTTATTAGTGGTGTGAGCGACACTCGCCCAATAACAGATCTCTTGGCCCTCTATCGAATTTGAGCATGTTATATATACATGTAACTTAAAAATTATACCTGGACAACAGACAAGTTTAAAAATCAAGGTTTTACACTTTCAAGTAGCAAAACAGATAATAGAACATAATCGGGCATGTTCATTTACATATCCATGCTTGTGAATATACGTAGTTTCTATAGGCCAACTTGATCAAGCCCCAACTATAACCTCATTAAGTGGGTTCGGGCACTATTATTATTACCTATAGGAGGTTTTTAACTATAACTTCTTTAAGTGAGTTCGGATATTGCTACTATACTTCGTAGCTCGATCGAAAATTTCAAAAATTATTCTGACCGATAGTATTCCATGTATTTAGAGCATGCTCATGTATACATATATAATACAATATAAAACAAGTTTTAACTTTTCATATAGAAAATTCATAAAAAAGCATGCTCAAATCCAATTTCTACATAAGCGAAATAATTTACTTTAACAAAGATATAAGTTTCATAATTATGTATTTTTATAAAAGAAATAGAGGGAAGAAACCACTTACAACAATCTATTCTAGTTTCTATGATATCCAAGTGTAACGATGTCACGACCCGAAAAATCCCCTTTAGATTTTATTAAATATAAATAATAATTTACATGAATATTTTTACAAAATGCAAAAGTTAAAATTTAAAATAATACAAAAGTAACTATAAAAGCTTCGTAATGCCCGGCGGTCTTCCGATGCGCACTCTGATATAATATCTTTGCCTAAAAGAATGTTCATAAAGGGTGTCAACACGACGGTTGAGTAGAAACATCACTTAATCACATAAGGTGCTCGTGTGTGTGATTTGCACATAAAGCATATATAAAGCACATAGTTTGCACTTTTCTATCTTTCGTCACCTAACAGTGACCCTTATGACTACCCATGCCGAATATACAACCAGCACATTTCTCCCGCCTGCCTTATCCTCCGGTGGTCGTATCCCGGGCATACGCCGAATATTGTCCTACGACCCTCTCTCTTGAGTAGAACACTCCGTCTACCCAAGGGGGGGATTAGGAGATGGAGGGAGTGTGAACTCTTAAAACCGGCTACTCAATAGTATGTCCTGGCGGAACACACCCAAACCACTCCAGCACATTTGGGCCCATTCACATAATATCACATAATCACATAGTTAATCCTTGGAAGCCTTGCTTCCATATTTCAACATATTGTAAAATACTATTAAATGTAAAATAATTGAAGTTCTTAAATATAATCATATATTCCTATAGCTTATGTTAACGTATATATATATGTATAAAATATCAAATCAAAATATAAGTATATATACTTATGTACGTATAACATATACATAAATATAAATATATGAAAAGATCCAAGTAGATTAAAATATATAAAACTATTTGCGTATAGCATATGTATAAAAGCATATGTAGATATATTTTAGTAAAAGAGGGATTTTGCTTTGTTTAAAACTAAATTTATTTTGTTAGAATAACTAAATCTTGATAAAACTTTAATAAATACATTTTATTCTAAAACTTTAATCTATAAAGTAAATGTTGGTAAGAAAATAATATACCTTTCCATAAAACCGCTTTATTCCCATAAAATTAATATAGTTTCATATTTTCATAAAACAAATAAAAGTTCATGAAACTAATATATTTTCCAAAATGACATATAGTTTTGGATAAAGATTTTACTTACAAAATAAACATATATTTCTATAAACTTTTCTTTACAAAACTCATTATAGTTTCATGAAACCATTTTAATTTATTAGATCTCATGAAATCCTACACACATGACTCCATGATACTTAACCTATGAAAATAAGGCACATATCAAGCATATAATCACATAGTCACATAATAAGCTCACAAGGTTGCATCTTGATCACATAATAAGAGTAATATTCACATATTAAGCATAAACTAGATTAAGCTACTAAACCAAGAGCATTGAAGCATGCTTGACAAGAACTTTTACTCATGAGCATTGAAGCATGCTTTTAGCAAGGACTTTTACTCAAGAGCATTGAAGCATGTCTAAGCAAGAACTTTTACTCAAGGTCAACATATATAATTAAAACCTCTAGTTATGAGATTAAGCAAGGTTTCTACCTTTCAAAAGGGCACCTTCTCCTCTATAGGTATAAAATGTAGGATACAAATATAGATATATAGAAAGGTTAATGTGTATATATATGTGTGTAGAAGAAGGGTAATGGTATATATATGTATATAGAAAGGTATACCAATGATATAGGGTGATATATATATTGAAAGTGCAAGATTTTGTGGGTGTGAGGGTTATAGGCGGGATTTGTGTGTGTGTGGGTGTGAAATATGAGCAAAATTTAGTACAACATAGTGAAATTGTAGTTGTACAAAAGCTGTTATACGAGTGAAAATAATAACTTTATCTAAATAAAAGCTTTGTAATGCCCTCCCGATGCCTTCTTCCTGATGGGTTAGAATGTCTTTGCCTAGAAAAAATGTGTTCATAACACATGTCAACACAACTGTTGAGTAGAAATTTTACTTAATCACATAAGGTGAAGGTGTGTGTTTAGGTGAATACAATCACATAATTTCACATAAAGATCATGCTTTCATGCTTTAGGAGAGCATATACTTGACATAATAAAGCATCAACATAAACTAGAGCATATAAATTACACTTAAGGAGTATTTTAAACACAGATGCAAGCATAAACAACTAGACTTATGAAATCAAGCAAAATTCCTACCTTCAAATGTTTTTAGGAAAAAACAAAGAGGGTAAATAAAGGGCTATATGGAAGGCTAATAGGTATATATGGATGAAAATAGAAGGGTTTGTGTGTACACATATGGGGGTGGAAGATAGGCTATAAATATGAAGTGTTTTGGGTGTTGAGAGTAGAGTAAGTGTGGGGGTGTGTTTTTAGGTGGGATTTGTGTGTTTGTGGAAGAAACTAGAGAGAGTATAGTGTGTGTATGTGTGTGGACGTTTTTGGGGTGGAGAAATGTGTGGGAGGTCCTATTTATAGTGGAGGATGAGGGTAGAAGCCAAGACTTGGGGACCAAGTTTCAATTAATGCATATCTTCCTAATTAATGCAAATCTCCCACCTAGGCTAAAATTAAATGCCAAATTAAATGAAATCTTCCACCTCCCTCCTCTATTTCTAGCCTTGGTGTAACCCTAATGCATGAGTCATGAAGCTAGATGAATGGAAGACCACACAAGTGCACAATTTCTAGAAGAATGTCATCTTGTATTAGTGTAAGATATTTTAATAAAATATTAATAAAATCAAATAAAATCAAATAAAATCTGATATTGATTTTCCTTATCTTATAAAATCTGAAATCATATCTTTATTTCAGTAAAAATTCGAATTTGTATTTATTTATTTTTGTAAAAACTGAAAATTAGAGTTTTAGGGCATAAAATTAGGGTTTTAAGGCCTAAAATCCGAAAATTCATAATTAACTTAGAAAAATTCCAAAATGATGAAATTTAATCTTTAAAAATCTGAAATTATATGTATATTTCCCAGAAATTAAAAATGTTTTAGTTATATTTTTGAAAATTGCAATTTAGGGCATAGAAAGTTCGAAAATTGTGTTAGAATGTCAAATTCGTCTAAAATTTGGAAAATCATGTAATTTATTCAAAATTGCATCTTCTCCATGCATAAAAGTCTAAAATAATTAGTTATATTATTTTGAAAACTCATAGGTATTTAATAAATGAATTTTCCAAGATTGGTAATCAAAATTCGAAAAATTAGCACTTTACCGTTCAAATTACAAATTAATCTCAAAAGTAGACTAAAATTTGAAAATAAAAAGTAATAATGACATTTTCAAGAAGCATAAGGTTTCAAATCAATTATTTAAGTATTAAGGATTTTCGGGTCGTCACAAATGACCTGGTAAACCACATTCTTTTATATTTGGAATTATGAAATATTATTACTATTTTATGAGGATTTATTTCATTTGAGAATAAATGTGCATTGCATTACATGCATATGACTTGTTATCAGTGAAATTTAAACATATGAATTCTCCTTAAATTTTTTCTAAAACTTCCCACAAACCTACTATATTGGTGTTATTTTATTATTGGTATTATTGTTTCCATATCATGAAATTTAATTTTATTTTTCTCCTTTTTTTCGGAAATAATAATAATAGTCATTTTAAATTAGAAAATATACATTCGCTAGAATTAATTATTGACTTCACCTTCCTAACATTTCTAAAATATTTTTTATGAAAAAATATATATAATCCGAAAATAAATAAATATATATATATATATAATACATATAACTAGCTAAATATGTATTCTATTATTTTAATTACCCATTTACGTCATTTTAATGAATATGTGGTAAAAAGGAAGAAAACTTGTAACTTTTAACTCTCAGTATTGTCATTAGGAAATGTGTATTAATCTTTGCCATCAAAATATAGTTTTATATTTTGCTATCTCTCCTACAATTATATATTTATATATATATAGGAAAATAATTTTCCTAAAATCATTAAGTTTCCTAATTATTTTCTTATTTATAAGAATTTAGAAATTTACTTTCTCTACAAAATTATATTTTTCAAAAATGTATTTTATTCTTTAATAATTAATAATTACATATCCTAGACTATTATTTCTTGGAAAAATATATTTTTCAAAATTAGAATTTAATTTCCTTAATTTTCAAAGTTTGCTCAAAATAAATCATAAATTCCCAATAAAATTATAAAATTCCAAATCAAAGCATAAATTTTGAATTTATAAATACCATAATATATTTCCTGAAATTATACGCATGATTTTTGAATTTGAATAATTTAGAAACATAATTTTCAAATTTTTAATTAAATAAAAAATACAAATTCTAGATTTTAAAAAATACAAATTCTAGATTTTATCATATTTTATATTTTTTCAAGAAAATCTTCCCTAATGCATCATCAATAATTATGTTGGCATGGTTCACACTTACTTAGCTTATGATTCATGTAATAGCATTACAACAAAGCCTAAATTTGTCTTCCACATAAGGGGCAAGGTGGAAGAATGCATTTAATATACTAACTTAGGTGTTAAAATAGCAATTATGAATAACTTGACCTTAATATTAAATAAATCTATTTCACATGCTCAAAACTATAAATAGGGGAGGCATGTTTTATTTTTTTTTTACACACACTCACTAAATCCCGTCTAAAACCCGCACACCCACACAATCTTGCACTTCCAATATATATATCATACTATATCATTAGTATACCTTCCTATATACATATATATACAATTACCCCTCTTTCTAAACATATATATGGACATATTAACCTTTCTCTCTATACATACACACACACTTATATTTACAAAATCCTTTCAAAATCCCACTTTCTCCTTACATCTTTGAAAACCTACATATATACACATATATACCTATCCCTCCACTTATAAATATATATACATACATTAGTAGCCTTTTATATATTCTCCCTACTTTTATAAATCACTTTTGGGAAAAAGGTAGGAATTTTGCTTAATTCCATAAGTCTAGTTGTTTTATGCTTGTATCTATGTTTAAAATACTCCTTAAGTGTAATTTATATGCTCTAGTTTATGTTCATGCCTTATTATGTCAAGTATATGCTCTCCTAAAACATAAAATCTTGATCTTTATGTGAAATTATGTGATTATGTTCACTTAAACACACACTGTCACCTTATATTATTAAGTAAAATTTCTAGTCAACCGTCGCATTGATTCTTCTTTACGTGAATATTTTTAGACAGAAATGAGATAGCGTATCAGAGTGGTACAATGGAAACGTTTGGAAGCCTTTTATGCAATAAAGTTACTTTTGAATACTTTTGAAACTCTTGTATTTTGTACAAATTTTATGTGAAAATTATTATTTAATTTTAATAAAATATGAAGGGTACTTTTCCTGGTCGTGACACCAAGAGTTCACAAGTCGGATATTAAGCACAATCACATTAACCTAATACTAAAGAGATAAACTAATAAGTTAGCATGTAGTTTTCGTAAACTTAAATAACTTAGTAGAAATTGAAATCCTATCAAAACGCTACCATAAAACCAAGATCTGGATTATAACCTATATATTCATTTTCATATATCATGGCTGAATACATTGATAAGATTCATAATACATGAATTCTGAGAAAATAAAATTGCGTAATTGCTTATGAATTGTTTCTGTAACAATTTTATATCAGAATTACTCCTGAACTACAATTATAACTAGTACACTTTATTGTATATCTCATGGTGCAAGATCTCTTATCTTAAGAGTGTAAGTCTTCTATACTAGTAATTGATCCAAATCTATAATGCTAGGAGGCTTACCAACCCCTGTACGTCGAAGTTTCAATTCAATAATCAACCTTGCCTTCAATTTGAAATTTTATATTATTACTTGCTCAATGTCGTAAAGTATCCATTGTTCTTTCTCTCCCATCTACTAAGTTTATCATTCTTATTAGTGTGTTTGTATATATAATTAAAGTTTCTAAACCTAATATGTGAAGACCCGAAACCCTTGGCTAGTTATAGGGCAATGCTACAAATACTTGTAATATAGTAAGCTGAAAATTTTTGTAGACGTCATTTATTAAACATAGCAAAACACCAATTACATGATAATAGTCCTAAATACATAATACGACTACAAAAACTCGTCTAACACTTCTTCTAGCCAAAAGCTCCAAATCGCCTCTCGCTATCCTCCTCGTTGACAACCTCGTTCTCATGTCCGGCTAAAACATTAGATATTTAACAACGTCAACAATCATGTTGAGTAGTAATTTCACTTAACACGTAAGGTGCGCATGTGTGACTTGAACATACATATTTTCACGTTTTTGTATCAACATAAAACATGCAAAAATTCAGATAATAAGAATCATAAATTGCACATTTTTCTACCGTTTTCCGCCTTGACGGGCGGCTACCTTATCTCGCCGTGCCGTAATTCAATTCTAACCATTACTCCCACCCAACCAAACACTCCAGTGGTCATATCCCGGGCATATACCGAATTTCCTACGACCCACTTCAGTACATGGAACGCTCCGTCCATGCAAGGTGGGATTAGGCAACGATGGATGGCGAGAACGTTTAAGACCGGCAAGCCCGTTGCCGCCCGTCCGAACTCAGCCCCATCCACCCCTAACACTTTGGGCCCTTAATTACACAATTTTCACACAATATAAACTGTTTTTCAGCATACTATTGCATAATTTCAGCATAAATCACCAAATTTCCAGCATAGAAACCATAACTCGGCAGACTGCGACAGCAGATTTTCGGCTTGCAAAATTCGGAAATTTCAGCTTGTAATATACTGAGATTACATGCTGCAATTTCCAGCTTTGTAAAATAGGTTTTCAGCTTTGTAAAATTCGAATTTTCAGCCTTGAAAATCGGATTTTTCGGCTTTGAACAGTAATTCCAGTTTTGAAAACAGAATTTCCAGTTTTGAAAACAACTATAATTTTCAGCTTTAAACACTGAATTTTCGACTTTTAACACATAAATCAAGCCCTAAACACATAGAAAAACCTTAAACAAGTATAAACCCTAATTTTTAGCAACATAAATCCAGCAGAAACGTTAAGATTTCAAGCACAATTGTTCATGAACATACAACATGCGTTTAACTAAATTGTCGTGAAATCCTTTCGGACCAAGATATTAACCAACTTGTGGTTACATCCCATGTCCTAATAGGAGAATAATATGCTAACACTATAATAAAACTAGCTCATATATCAAGAGAAATCACTACCTTCTTCTAAAGGGTTTTCTTCTTTTCTTTCTAGGTTTTGAAATAAAGTAGTGCAAGAAGGAGAAAAGGTGAGTTTGTGGGGTAAAATGAACCAAAAAAAAAAGAGGGAGATATGGGAGTGTGTTTGGCCGGCTGTTTAGGTGAATGAGGGTGTGGTGTTTTATATTTTCTTGCACATTTAGTTACTTATACTTAATGTTAGAAGGAATGGAAGAAATAGGATTAAAATAGGATTAAGTCTTAATCTAATGATGCCTTCTTTCCAACTCAATACCCAACTATGAGGTCTAAGGGTGCTTAGTGGTGGTCTATAAGTGCTTAGTGGTAGTCTAAGTAATCCTTGACCATACATGTATGTACAATTCTAGAGAAGTATATACAAGTGGCTATACAAGTGCACATGGATGGTGATTGGTGTAAGATAGAGACCTAAGGATTAATATCCACCAAGTATTGCATTTGGGCACATATATAAGCTGAAAAACGTCCTCCCCCCTTTAATTTTCAGAAATTATGAGTTATTTCCTATATTTTGGGTATTTTATTGAAAGTATGGAAGAAAATGGTCTTGAGGGGAGACAAATGCAATTTATGCATCCTTTAGGGCTTTTCCTAAAATATAAATACGAAAATTAAATATATATCTATATATACATATATATATTGCTTTATGTCTTAGAAATTTAAATAATTATTCTCAAGATTATTTTATGAAAGTGACACATTTTTGGTGAAATGACATTTATAAGAATTATAGAGAAAATTCCTAATTTAATGTGTGTACATCTATATATATAGAAACATGTTTAAGTATATATATATACATACTATATTTTTCTTGAATTTTTATGCATGGAAGGATGGTTAACCATCGATGAGAAAATAATCCTATATCGATGCATGTTGTAAATAAAACGAGCACATTTTGCAAAACGATATTGTTTCGTAAATGATGCATATAACATGCAAGTCACGTAAGTCACATATATTTAAGTATATATAAAAGAACGTATGAGTGAAAGATCGGGTCCTTACATCCTCCCTCCTTAAAAGAATTTCATCCTCGAAATTCGGCTCGGTTAATCAAAGAGATATGGATATTTGTCCATCATATCTTCTAGTTTTTCCCATGTAGTTTCTTCAAGATTGTGATATTTCCACAAAACTCTTACTACAGGAATGGAACGATTCCTCAAGGTGCGGTTTCTAACTTCGAGAATACGGACGGATTCTTCTTCATAAGTTAGGTCCTTATCAATCTTGAGAGAGTCGTGGTCTACAATATGCGAAGGATCCGGGTGATATTGCTTAAGCATTGATATGTGAAACACGTTATGAATCTCAGATAGGCTTGGAGGTAACTCTAATCGATATGCTACTTTTCTTATTTTTGCTGATATTTTGAAAGGTCCGACGTATCGTGGTGCAAGTTTAACCTTTTTCCCAAATCTGGATACTCCTTTCCTGGGTGATACTTTCAAAAATACAAGATTTCCGACTTCGAATTCCAAATCCTTTCGTCTTTTATCCGAGTAACTCTTTTGGCGACTTTGAGCGGTGACCATACGCTTGCGAACTAGTTTTATGACTTCTGTGGTTTCCTGTACCAACTCTGGACCTAGTAGCTTCCTTTCACCAATCTCGTCCCAACAATTTGGTGACCTACACTTTCGACCGTAAAGTGCCTCGAATGGTGCCATACCAATGGTCGATTGATAACTATTATTATAAGCGAATTCGGCTAATGGGAGGTGGTGATCCCAACTTCCTCCAAAATCAAGGGTACAAGATCGAAGCATATCTTCTAGAATTTGGATGGTTCTCTCAGATTGTCCATCAGTTTGTGGATGGAAGGCTGTGCTAAAATTTAACTTAGTGTTTAGAGCACCTTGTAATCCTTGCCAAAACTTAGACACAAATCGTGGGTCTCTATCTGAGACAATACTAACAGGGATAGCATGCAATCGAACAATTTCTTGTTTATAAATTTCCGCCATTTTATCCAAGGAACACGTCTTGGCGAATGCGATGAAATGGGCACTCTTAGTGAGTCTATCCACTACTACCCAAATTGCATCATGACCTTTCGAAGTTCTGGGTAATCCCATAACGAAGTCCATGGTGATGTGCTCCCATTTCCATTCAGGGATGGGTAAAGGTTGCAAAAGACCAAAGGGTTTCTGATGATCGGCTTTTACTAGCTGGCAAGTTAAACATTTGGACACAAAGGCGGCTACCTCTCTCTTCATATTGTTCCACCAATATTGTCGTCTGACGTCTTTGTACATTTTATTAATATCCGGATGTATCGTATATCGGGACTTATGGCCTTCTTCCAAAATTTCTCTTTTGAGACTTTCATCATTCGGGATACATATTCTATCACGAAATCTTAAAATCCCATCATTGGTCATGGTGAATTCTGTAGTTTGTTTGTTACGAGTTTCCTCTGCTATTTTCTTAAGTCCCGCATCTTTTTCTTGGGCTTCTTTAATTTTCTGTAGTAATGCAGGCTGAGCTTGTATGGTGGAACATAAAATACCTATTCTCTTTTCTCTAGGATTCCAATCCAAAATATCTCCCAACAATTTCCATTCTTTGATTGCTATATGGGCTACAGTAGCTTTTCTACTTAAGGCATCTGCAACTTTATTAATCCTTCCCGGGTGGTATAGAATATCGAAATTGTAGTCAGCTATCATTTCCATCCACCTTCTTTGTCGCATATTCAGCTCCTTTTGTGAAAATAAATATTTTAAACTCTTGTAGTCCGTAAATACCTCAAAAGCGGTCCCGTATAGATAGTGACTCCACTTCTTAAGGGCAAAAACAATAGCAGCTAATTCCAAATCGTGGGTTGGATAATTTTCCTCATAGGGTTTCAATTTTCGGGAAGCATAGGCTACCACGCGTCCATTTTGTGTAAGTACGCATCCTAATCCTTCCTTAGAAGCATCTGTGTATACTTTAAAATCATTGTTCCCATTGGGTATAACTAATACTGGAGCGGACACCAATTGATCCTTTAATTTTTGGAAACTAGCCTCGCAATGTTTGTCCCAAATAAATTTTACCCTAGACTGGGTTAACCTGGTTAGAGGACGGGCAATTTTTGCAAATCCTTCAATGAATCGTCGGTAATACCCGGCAAGACCTAAGAAGCTTCGTACTTTGGTAACAGTTGAGGGTGGCTTCCAGTCTATAATCGATTTTACCTTTTCTGGGTCTACCGAAACTCCCTCTTTGGATATAATATGACCAAGGAATGATACTTTTTCTAACCAAAAGTCGCACTTGCTAAATTTCGCATAAAGTTTATGTTCTCTCAAAGTTTGCAACACTATTCTCAAATGCTCTTTATGGTCTTCTTTAGTCTTTGAATACACTAAAATATCGTCTATAAAGATCACGACAAATTGATCTAAATAGGGTTGAAAGACTCGGTTCATTAGATCCATAAATGTAGCAGGTGCATTGGTTAAGCCAAAGGGCATCACTACGAATTCATAATATCCATACCGACTATTAAGAGCGGTTTTAGCTATATCTTCTTCTCGAACCCTAACTTGGTAATACCCCGATTTCAAATCCAACTTAGAGTACATGGAGGCTCCATGTAATTGATCGAATAGTTCTTCAATATTTGGTAGTGGGTATTTATTCTTGATGGTAACTTGGTTTAGGGGCCGATAGTCGATACAAAGTCGTAAAGATCCATCTTTCTTTTTGACAAATAAAACAGGGGCTCCCCAAGGTGAAACACTAGGCCGAATAAATCCTTTGTCTACTAATTCCTGTAGTTGAGTTTTGAGTTCCTTTAATTCGGCGGGCGCCATCCTATACGGAGTTTTAGAAATAGGAGCGGTTCCGGGTAGTAGCTCAATACTAAAATCAATGTCTCTAGATGGGGGTAGACCCGGTAGGTCATCAGGAAATACATCTACAAATTCGCTTATTATTGGGACATCTTCTAATTTTTTCTTATCTTCCTGTTTATTTAATACGTACGCTAGAAAGGCCTCATTTCCTTTTCTAAGCAACCGATGAGCTTTTAGGGCGGAGATAATTGGGATGGAAGGAGAAAATTTATGTCCTATTATCTCGACTACGGGCTGGTTAGGTCTACATAACTGTACTTTCTTATTGTGACAATCTATTTGAGCGTAATGAGATTCTAACCAATCCATCCCTAATATAACATCAAAGTCATTCATGGGTACCAATACTAAATCGGCACTCATTGTTTTTGTCCCTATCACTAACTCACAGTTCCTATAAATCAAGTCGGTTGTCCACGAAGTGCCCATAGGAGTACTTACTTCTAACTCATATGATAAAATTTCAGGTTGAAGCTTTAAACTAGAAAAGAATTGACAAGATATATAAGAATGCGTTGAACCGGGATCAATTAAAACTTTAGCTAAATGGTGGCAAATCGAAAGCGTACCTTCCACTACTGTCGGCTCGGAAGTTTTCTCCTGGTTTATGGCGAAGACCTTGCCTTGCACCCGTGGTTTTTCCCCGCGGTTCCCATTCCCTTTGGCAACTCGTCCTTGAGAGGGTGCTTGTGAAGGTCCTCGATGTGGACAATCTTTAAGAAAATGGTCACTACTCTCCACATCGGATACACTTTCTTGCCTTGATCCAACATTGATTTTCGCTGTGGTTTAGCTTACCGCAATAGATACATGAAGTGTGCGGTGGCGGGGGACCATTAGGGTTTGGTCGTGAACCTGATAAATTTGTCCGGGCAATCTTATTATTTCTTCCAAAATTTCGTCCAGTAGGGCTTCCTATAGGTAAAGGTCTTACAAATTGTCCTCGTTTTACTCTTAGTTGCTCCATCGTGCTTTCTACTTTCAACGCAGTTTCTACGGCCGCAGTATATGTTTGGATCTGCACCGGAGCTAGCTTATCTTGTATCTCCATCCTTAAACCACCAACAAATTTCCATATTTTTCTTTCTTCACTTTCGATGAAATAGGGAGCAAACCTAGCTAATCGGGTAAACATCGCCTCATATCTGGCCACACTTAACTCTCGTTGTTCTAGATTTAAAAACTCTCTTTCTCTTTTCTCTTGTACGACTCGAGGGACGTATTGCTTGTTGAATTCTTGGACAAAGTTCGCCCACGTACGCGGAACCCTCGTTTCTTCCCACTTTTGACTAACACGCTTCCACCAGTGTCTCGCATCCTCTTCCAGTCTAAAAGTGGCTAAAATAACATTTTTTCTCTTCTCCACACGACACGACTTCAAAAACCTTTTCTATGGCCTCTGACCAATTGGTGGCCTTAACATCGCCCGGTTCTCCCTTAAAACTCAGAGGTCCCAACTTAAGGAAATTGGCAATGGCATCATTGGTGGTCTCCACATGATTATTATTATTGTTTTGATTCTCGAGAATAGTGGTGATTCTTTCTACTATCGCCGTAAGTTGTTTGTCCGAGTTTCCATTATTTGCGAGTGTTCCCGAGGTTCCATTATTTGCACGTGTTCGTCTAGTTGCCATCTACACCATAAGAGAGCTATCTTAGTAATATTAATATACTCCTTTTATTTCACATATATATAAGGTTAACATATGTACATGAGGAGGAAGTTAAGTGCGTACATAAAAAAAACATAGTAAGCAAACGCAAAATACAAGCACCGACTATACAATCTACTAGCCAAAATACTACGGTGCTTTCTAAGCCTTCCAAAGGCTAAACCATCTTCCAAAAGTTAACCATCTATCCTAGTCGAGATCATACGGAGCAAGTCTACTACCATCCCCGGAGTTTATATTTACTACATCCGGGTTTGGCTTCGGCAACAAGTTCTCCTCAATAATTCCTAGGAGATCCCTAACCATGATGTACACAAACCCAAGAGTGCTTTGGTAGTGTTGATGGATCTGGTATATGTGGTTCTGCGCGCCTTCTAGACTAAGGCGCGTGTGATACAACTCCTCTTGCAACTTCTCATGCTTCTCTTCAAGTAACCTTAGCTCAACCAACAGTTCATCCACTTGGGGTGGGTGAAAACGGACTGAGGAAATTCGAGAAGCTCCACACGGGTACCTTGACCTACGAGTAGACGATTCTCCCGAATAGGCCATTCCTACACACAAGTTCAAAAGTTAAACAATTCATAATTCAAAAATTTGTACATCCCAAAACCTAGTGCTCTGATACCACTTGTGACGACCCGAAACCCTTGGCTAGTTATAGAGCAATGCTACAAATACTTGTAATATAGTAAGCTGAAAATTTTTGTAGAGGTCATTTATTAAACATAGCAAAACACCAATTACATGATAATAGTCCTAAATACATAATACGACTACAAAAACTCGTCTAAGACTTCTTCTAGCCAAAAGCTCCAAATCGCCTCTCGCTATCCTCCTCATTGACAACCTCGTTCTCATGTCCGGCTAAAACATTAGATATTTAACAACGTCAACAATCATGTTGAGTAGTAATTTCACTTAACACATAAGGTGCGTGTGTTTGACTTGAACATACATATTTTCACGTTTTTGTATCAACATAAAACATGCAAAAATTCAGATAATAAGAATCATAAATTGCACATTTTTCTACCGTTTTCCGCCTTGACGGGCGGCTACCTTATCTCGCCGTGCCGTAATTCAATTCCAACCATTACTCCCACCCAACCAAACACTCCAGTGGTCATATCCCGGGAATATACCGAATTTCCTACGACCCACTTCAGTACATGGAACGCTCCGTCCATGCAAGGTGGGATTAGGCAACGATGGATGGCGAGAACGTTTAAGACCGGCAAGCCCGTTGCCGTCCGGCCGAACTCAGCCCCATCCACCCCTAACACTTTGGGCCCTTAATCACACAATTTTCACACAATATAAACTGTTTTTCAGCATACTATTGCATAATTTCAGCATAAATCACCAAATTTCCAGCATAGAAACCATAACTCGGCAGACTGCGACAGCAGATTTTCGACTTGCAAAATTCGGAAATTTCAGCTTGTAATATACTGAGATTACATGCTGCAATTTCCAGCTTTGTAAAATAGGTTTTCAGCTTTGTAAAATTTGAATTTTCAGCCTTGAAAATCGGATTTTTCGGCTTTGAACAGTAATTCCAGTTTTGAAAACAGAATTTCCAGTTTGGAAAACAACTATAATTTTCAGCTTTAAACACTGAATTTTCGACTTTTAACACATAAATCAAGCCCTAAACACATAGAAAAACCTTAAACAAGCATAAACCCTAATTTTTAGCAACATAAATCCAGCAGAAACGTTAAGATTTCAAGCACAATTGTTCATGAACATACAACATGCGTTTAACTAAATTGTCGTGAAATCCTTTCGGACCAAGATATTAACCAACTTGTGGTTACATCCCATGTCCTAATAGGAGAATAATATGCTAACACTATAATAAAACTAGCTCATGTATCAAGAGAAATCACTACCTTCTTCTAAAGGGTTTTCTTCTTTTCTTTCTAGGTTTTGAAATAAAGTAGTGCAATAAGGAGAAAAGGTGAGTTTGTGGGGTAAAATGAACCAAAAAAAAAAGAGGGAGATATGGGAGTGTGTTTGGCCGGCTGTTTAGGTGAATGAGGGTGTGGTGTTTTATATTTTCTTGCACATTTAGTTACTTATACTTATTGTTAGAAGGAATGGAAGAAATAGGATTAAAATAGGATTAAGTCTTAATCTAATGATGCCTTCTTTCCAACTCAATACCCAACTATGAGGTCTAAGGGTGCTTAGTGGTGGTCTATAAGTGCTTAGTGGTAGTCTAAGTAATCCTTGACCATACATGTATGTACAATTCTAGAGAAGTATATACAAGTGGCTATACAAGTGAACATGGATGGTGATTGGTGTAAGATAGAGACCTAAGGATTAATATCCACCAAGTATTGAATTTGGGCACATATATAAGCTGAAAAACGTCCTCCCCCCTTTAAATTTCTGAAATTATGAGTTATTTCCTATATTTTGGGTATTTTATTGAAAGTATGGAAGAAAATGGTCTTGAGGGGAGACAAATGCAATTTATGCATCCTTTAGGGCTTTTCCTAAAATATAAATACGAAAATTAAATATATATCTATATATACATATATATATTGTTTTATGTCTTAGAAATTTAAATAATTATTCTCAAGATTATTTTATGAAAGTGACACATATTTGGTGAAATGACATTTATAAGAATTATAGAGAAAATTCCTAATCTAATGTGTGTACATCTATATATATAGAAACATGTTTAAGTATATATATATACATACTATATTTTTCTTGAATTTTTATGCATGGAAGGATGGTTAATCATCGATGAGAAAATAATCCTATATCGATGCATGTTGTAAATAAAACGAGCACATTTTGCAAAACCATATTGTTTCATAAATGATGCATATAACATGCAAGTCACGTAAGTCACATACATTTAAGTATATATAAAAGAACGTATGAGTGAAAGATCGGGTCCTTACATAATAAGATTAACTCAATAGCCTTAAGTCTAATAGATTTAGCCTAATAATCATAAGTCTAACAGAATTAGCCCAATAGTCCTTAGCCTAATAGGATTTAACCAATAACAATAATGATAATAATAATTGTAATAATAAAAGCAACTAGAACAACAACAACAATAACAACAATAATGATGATGATGATGATGATAATATGCCTCATACAATGGTCAGGGTATCACAGATAATGTAGCAATTGAACTTGCAAATTTAGTGAACTTTTGCATAGGACCCTTCTTGTAGGGCATCTCATCAACTTGCCTCTCCATTGAAGATTGATTTGGAGAAGACGAACGTATTTCACTAGACTCTCCAAGGTGTGAGTGCTCCATCTTGTTCACAAGTTGCGCCAAATCAGGAGATCTTTATCTTCCACAATTTTGTACAAATTTGCAATTGCTTAGGTCATTTGTATGATTCTTTTGTCCATAGTTATTGCACCATTTGCCATAGAGGGCAATTTAGCAAAAAGAGATGGGGTTCAATTGATTCCTTTTCGAGTCACAGGTTAGAGCCATCTAAAGGAGTAGAGCTATTAGTTTTGCCCTCATTAGAGGGTTGAGTGACGATGTCGGCATTGTTCTTCTTGTTCGAAGAAAGTTGGTTCCTCTTAGGAGTCATTGAAGTGTCAAAGATATATAGCGACTTGAATTTCAAAAAGGAAGAGGAAATGAGAGGCAAAGAAGTCCCACTGGACCGGCCAAAATTTGTTCACAAATATTTTGCATTTGCAATAAATTTACAAAAAAAGAAAAATATGGACAAAGAAAATATTTAAATTTAAGCATATGTGGTTACAATCTCTGAAAAAATATTAATCCTCTGATTCTTCTCTAACATTGATTCAAAGGCTGAATGCTTGTTTTTGAATCAACTGCTTGGTAAGAATTTGATGCCTCAAGAAAGATGTCTAGCCTTTGTGACAGTAATACTTTGTCATAGCAAAAGCTGAGGATTTGGGAGCTCAATGCTTGATTTCATGTTGTATTGTTTTGAGAATTTGATGCCTCGAGGAAGGTGTTGGGCCTTTGTGGCAACAACACTTCGTTGTGATGGAAGCTGGGGAATTTGAGAGCTTGATTTGATGTTTTTGTTGTCTTGTCTGTGTTCTATTGTTGTTAACCTAGGTGCCCCTATTTATAGACACGAGATAGCTTCTGGCATTTATGTCTCCTTTGTGGACTTGGAGACCATTTGCCACATATTTACACTTCAATTTTTGATGGGCTTACTCAAATACTTTGGTCCTCATAGTTAATCCAAAATAAAATAAAAATTTATTATTCATTTTGGATTAACCTGTTCATGAAGCTCAAATTTCTTTTGGACTTGAAATTGAGACCCATTTAATAGCCAATTTGTTTGGGCCACTAATTTGTAAATTTTAATGTCAATCTAGGTTTCTTTGAGAGTTTAGCCATTCCCAACCTTCAAAAAATAAGCATTAACATATTGTATTTGATGGGTTTTAACTTTAAGCAGACCTTGATGTCTGTTTACAACAAACTTAGGTTAATGATTCTTATTTGTATGTATTTTTGGTTTTGCCATTGTTGACCAAAACAGTTTTGATGGCTCTCAAAATACATACTCTTCAAATTCTTAGAAGAATTCTCTTTCTCGTACTTGACCTTGGAACAAAACACACAGGCAAGTCATGAAAATCAATTTTTCTTTTGATTTGTCTCCGGTTTTCCCTTGAACTCAATATGTATGGTTTATCTTTGATTTATCTTCTAAAAAAATTAACGCAAATAGATTTGGACAACGACGGGCATGTATTGTTTGCAACTTCTTCTCTAACATTGCAGGCACAATATTCTAGTGTTATGCTCTAATCAAAGAAAATAAAATGTTGAAATTAAAAGTTTTGGCACCATAGTAAAATTAATAGGTCTATAAGATTCATAACAAAAATAACCAAGATGTTCCAATTAAAATAGAAAAATTTGAAAAGACAAAGATTGAAATGCAAATAATTAAAGGTCCATGGGAGAAGAATATACGAAACCACTTCAAAAGTCAAGGTTTATTAAAATTGCGGCATTCAAAATTTTGAATGCTGAGGAATCTAAATGTTGAGGTGTTGAACAAAATCTTATGAATGAACAAAACAATTATGAATTTGGGGAATAGAAACATAAGAACTCTATAAGAAAGTGAGAGTGAGATAGAATAAAATAGAAAAGAGAATAGAATGGATAATACACGTAATTTCTCAAAGGGATAATTACTCCGACCACTCCTGACGTTTGGCCCAATTACAAATAACACCCTCTTGTATCGAAAATTACTGATACCCCCCTGAGTTTTGTGGACTTTTTTGTAAGATAAACGGAAATAATAAAATGTCATTTTTACCCCTTAAATATTTGAAATATTTTTTTATTTAAAAAATAAAAAAATAAGTATAAAATTGAATTGACCAAAATACCCTTCATTGAAAAAAAAATTACCATCTCCCAAATAAAACCCTAACTTAACCCCCCCCCCCCACCCCCCCACCCCGTCACCACCTCCCACCCTCCCCCCCAGCCTATCTCTTCCCCTCCCTCCCCATCTCTCTGTCTCTCCCCCCCATCTCCTACCCTCCCCCCAGCCTCTCTCTCCCCCTCCCTCTCCATCTCTCTCTTTCTCGCCCCTCCCCCCTCTGTATCTCTCTCTCACGCTCAGCGGCGGCGGCGGCGGCGGACGCGAAGCAGGGCAAGCAGCGGCGGCAGGGGACGCGAAGCAGGGCGAGCAGCGGCGGCGGCGGAGGTGAAGCAGACGAGCAGCGGCGGCGGAGGCAGAGGACGGGCTGCAGTGGCGGCAGCGGCGGCGGAGGACAGAAGACGGTGGATAGGTGGCCGGCGGCGGTCCTCTCTCTCCCTCTCTCTTCCCCTCTCCCTCCCTCCTCCCTCTCCCACTCCCTCTAGATCCCTAGATGTCTCTCTTTCGGGGCGGCGGATAGGTGGCCGGCGGCGGAGGACGGCGAAGGCGGCGGCTGCCGGGGGCGAGGGCGAATGTTTGTGTGTGTATATATATATATATTTATGTATATATGTAAGTGTGTGTATATTTAACAAAAATATTACATTTACCCCCTTGATGTTGTACATAATTTCCATAAAATCCCTCAAATAATGATATTATTTGCCATAAACACCCTCAAGGGTAAATAAATCAATTCATATTTGTTTAAATTGCATTTCCACCTTCAAAATGGTAATTTCAGGAGATCACGTTGGAGGGCAAACGTTGACTGTTAGTCAACTTAACGGAGGGTGAAAATTGTAAGACGGCAACAAAATTTAGGGGGATATCGGTAATTTTCGATACAAGGGGATGTTATTTGTAATTAGGCCAAACGTCAGGGGTGGTCCGAGTAATTATCCCTTTCTCAAATGAATTTGGGGATAAAAATGTAAAAGCACAAAGCAAGATTGTCTCTAAGAAAATTAATTGACCAATATACGTTAGTCAAGCGGACCCAACGTTAACTTGCCATAATTTAACATGATATAGGTTAACCTCAATTGTAGAAATGTCTTAAATGCCTTATATGGGTGGGTCCCTTGCATGTTGAATTCCATGAGCGTATTCAAAAGGAATTAAGAGAATTTTGGTGTCATGGCTCAAAAAGTCTCCTATTTGATTAGTTGAAGTGGAATTTCTCTTATCATGTCATTTTACTTTTTTACCATGTAGCCAATGTCCACTTTGTGTAGTACCTATACATAAAGGCTTTTGGACAATGTTGTTTTTGATATATGACGCATTCATGAATTGTACCGAAACCCTAAATGCAATTCCCACAAAAAAAGATTGGGATAATTGGAGTTTGATTCCCTCCACCCAAATGTTTTCATTTATTTTGATGATATCATGAATTCTCAACAAAATTAAGGTGCACAATTATATAGGATCGATTCTTCGTGATTGGAGCCCTCTATTGAGAAGCATTTGGCAAAAATCCATCATTGTAGATTTTTTTAGAATCGTGTTAATCCAAAATTAAGAGGCAGGTATGACTCGCCTAATGAATCATATAAATTTATCTTAAAAGATTTCTTTTTCTTGAAATGTGGAATTGGTCACGAGCGGGAATTAGTTGGAGGATGTAATTGAAAGATAATAAATAGTTGTATTATATATATGTGTGTTGAATCTAAAGGCAAGTAAAAACTATTTATACAATTGACAAAATTCAAAAAGTAAACTAAGATATGTTAATTACAAATGGAGATTTGTGTGCGTTGATTAGCACAATCAATTACAATTGTACATGTTTGACGTACCTCTACTTGTTTCCTCTCTACTGTGAAATTTGTATTATTTTGAGTAACAATTAACTATGTTGGCCTAGTTTAAAATTGGTTTTATGCAATTAAGCATATTTTCCTCCATACATACATGATTTGGCCAAACAACTAAACTTGTAATCTAGAATACTTGTTAATAATGAATCTAGATCCTGTTGCCAGGCAAGCCTTTCTGCTATGGGGCGCGTTGTGGAATAGAGAAGAAAACCTTCTTTGTGGAGCTTCTTGCCGATGACATTGTGGCTAGTAACGTTGAGGTCAGTCATCCTGATGTAGACACAATAAAAAATGCTTGAAGGCATGTTAACAAGCACTTCCAGTCATCTTTGACTTACAAGATTGTGCGCTACATGAGCGAAAACTACGGACAAGATATTTAACTTTCAAATGGATAATTGGCCATTCTGTTGTCATCTTCCAACCCTAGATGAACGTATACAAGCTGCCCAAGGAATTATACCTCTCTATGATTTAGGTAAATGTTTTTTTAGTTTCATTAAGCTTCTGTTGTTTTTAATTTGTTGCTTATAACAACTTATTTGGAAAAACAAAACCTAAATGCGTAGCCTATCGATGCCTCCCAAAATTGTTATTGGGAGATTTGGAAGCAATTTTTTTGTGCTAGTTGATCCTATTGGTGACTCAACGGTTGTGGAACTGATCCAAGATTAGTGTGAAGTGGTTCACGCAATTGCAGTGGCCTAGGGTGTTAATTTATCAAATCAAAATGATCAAAATCGTGAATATGAGGGTGGTAATTCTGATATGGAAGAGTAGCAAGGTGTGAAGCCGGACATTTCTCGGTTGTTTATGTTTCCACATTGTGTAGATGATTATATTAGTTGGAAGCATTTAATTCGTAATTGGCTAATGATTCTCTTTCATAATCATGTTTGTTATGTGTGTTAGCTGTATTTACTAAGCTAATTTTGGTATTGTAGAACTTGTGTTTGTTAAGTGCAAGTGTATGTCAGTTGTTCTATTGTGCTAAGTTTGTTTAGTAATATAAAAATCAATTGTGTGTATCTGACTTGTTAGTTAAAACGCACGGTACACAAAATGCATTTATATAGATAAGCTTAAACACCACTATGTTAATATATAATTAAAGTGTCACTCAACAAGGGGACGCTACTAATAAGACATAATAGTTGCCCGATAACTGAGATTCTTGGAAAAAAGCAGAATCAAATTAAATCTCCTGTGCCTCAAATATCACTCAAAGCAGTTCCTATTTTGGCTTAGGTTTGTACTGATAAACAAGTCACAAGCAGTTATCCTATAAAATAGATAATCCAATAGGAAAAATAATATATTAAATGCACTGAAGGGATATAAATTAAAATATTAGTGTTATGCACGTTTAGATAATTGAATAACACCCTACCACACTCTCTCCAAAACAAAGGAGGACGCTACAACTTTATGAGTTTCTAAATCAATTCGAAATTTGGGACAAGACATGAGGAACGAAATATGACGAGCCTCTTCCTTATGTTCTTCGCTTGGAATGTGTATGCGGAGACCGGCAAGCTTGTTTGGAATTTCTTGTTTAGCTTGTCAGCGATTTCTCAAATGATAACCTCTCTAGGATTAATTCCATTGTAAAGTTAATTTGTCTTGCACGACTAGCTATTGCTTTATGAAGTAAGCGTCTTGCTTAATGACTAGCTATCGCTTTATGAAGTAAGTGTCTTGCTTGATTAACTAATTGTCACTATAAGAGACTTCGTCGTGCTTTAATCTCTCTAGCATTTTCCTCGACATTGAAAGGGGGCATATCAATGGTTATTTGAGAAAATGTTAACTTCTTGGTTGCAAGAAGTGGAGTGTTGCATATTGTGGTGAATTAGTTTGCATGCCCTCATATAGAAAGAGGAAAGTTTCCTAGTCGACGAACTGACTAGAGTAGGGTAACACTCCTCTCGCCAAATGCATTACATATGATTGGGGTGTCAGTACATAAGTATACGAAGTACCCACACGCTAATGAGCACCTGGTACAATTACCAATTCAAATACAATCATAGACTAACAATCTAATAAGTGGAAGCGAAACTTATTAAATATGTAATCCCATTGTAATGTGAAAAGTTTAATGACTATATAGTAATATGTTATTAAACTATTCATAGTACAATGCAACCTAAAATTAATTAAGTCAAGTCATAATTCCAATATAACTTTATATCGACCCCTTTTATTCAATTAATATCATCTTCCTTAATTTTATCTTGTAGATTCAAAGAATAGAATAAAATTTGTGTTTGAAAGTAAGCAAAAAGAAAAAAAAAAATGAAATTGAAGTGTTGGCAACTCTAGCTAGAATATCTTTTCTTGCATTGTTGTCAACCAATTAATTTTTGGTTGATGAATTAATAGCAATTCATTTTTATTTCCATTCCTTGTCTACTATATGTCGGAAAGAGACTATGTAATCATCACTTTAATTTTGTTTGATAAACACATGCATACAAGTGGTTGAAAAGAAGAAGCAAAGCATTCACAAATATATATAATGATAAATATTAAAATGATAACTGATAATTATATTATCTTTACTTTAAATATACAAGCAATGATAGATTTTACAATATAATTATGTGGGATGTTACGAGTAGCAAGCGTATTTCATAATTTTCTAACATAGAATGCATCCGAATGTTGTCCATTCTTCATGTGAAAGCACACTTTATCCGAAAGTTGAGTAGTTACATCGGTTAAGAAATATAATGCCATCAGATATAGCTTACTCTAAGAGACAAGAACAGTACAATTGCCAAAATGTGCACAGTTAAAGTAAATATCAATATATAGGTTGGACACTATATGGTCAGTCACCATTTTAATAGCATACTTAAATCAAAATAACCTATCACTAGAAAAGCATCATGCGTTAACAAAAGAAGCCTACTTGCTTGTTTCTGTAAGAAAGAAAAAGAATGAAAATTTGTAGACTTTGGGTTGCTAATGATGGTGGAAAATCTTTTCCTTAAACCTATTATATCTCATCACTAGCCAATTTCATAAAATCTCTATATGTTCTCCCAGAGTAGATAGCATTCATTAATATTTGATTACCACAAGCAAATTTCCCATTTTCAGAACAATGTGAAATTTAATCATTTATCAATTGGTGGCTTACCGACTGAACAGGATCCTCATGATGCATGGTTTAATGCATCGCTAGACTGATGCTTAGACCTTTCCAACATCTGTGTTGGGCAAGGTAGGAATCACCATGGCCCTTTCTTACTCTATTTGACCTCTTTTGCCTTTTTGTGACAAAACTTATTGTGACCCGCGTTTGAAATCATCCAAATTGGAAATGATTCAAGGTTACATAGTTAGCATTTCCACAAGTTATGTATGTTTGAAAATGCAAAAGCTCGAGTGTTTTGAAGTTTGGAAACCTAAAAGGTCCATGTAACCATTCATGAAGCTATCACTTTGCAGTAAGTCTCAATCCATATCCTTGCATTAATCGGTGGATTATGGTTCACAACCTTTGGTAGTTCGTCTTATGGGCGATATACGTGCACAACAAACTAGGTTCCTCTTCATCTCCACGAACCAGGCTTGAGTCAAATATCATTCTCAAGGAATTCTACAAATGTTCTGGCTTATTGATTGAGACATGTCCAATATTGTGAATCTGTACACCATATCAATAGCATTAATACAAGCATTCCACGGCTATGTTAAAAAGAAAAAATTGGAAATAAGTTATTGAGCTAAACAAAATTAATACTACACCTCACACACTTGGTCCCTTACTTTGCACGTTCCAGTTGTAATATTTAGCACCGATCATAATCTACTCATAGATATTGTATTATCCAATTCCATGTGAGAAATCTTTCATGCAAAAATAGAAACTTTCAAAAGACGTAGGAGTACGTGAATGATTTCTGGAATCGAGCATTGAGGGAGTTTAAGGCTTTGGTGATGAAGTCAGTGAGGGTTGGTACATACGAAAATATACCTTCAAGTGTATGTGCCTCCAAAAATGTATGTGCCAAATCAATCGATATGCCTCCAAACCAATCATCAATCTCACGAGTCCATTCTTTATTATATATATATATATATATATAATTAACATTTGATTGATTTGGCACATACATTTTCGGAGGCATATTTATCAAAGATTGTTTTGTTGGGGTTGGGGTTGGGGGGAGGGGGGAGTTTGTTTATTTTATTTCAAGATGGGTGTGAAGAGTGTGAGATGAAGTTTTATATGTGATTGGTATGGAACTTTCCCATTTCTTTATACAAATAAATTGAAGAGAAACCACCAACTACCATATTAAAGGTTTGCATTTCATCAACCCTATCTTCCTCTTACGAACAGAAGTGGATGCCCCCTTCCTCGACCTACTAGTAGTGGACGCGAACGAGCATTGCTGCGTTGGTATGCTCTCCATCTCTATGTAAATATTATCATCTATCTCATCTAGATTAACATTATTATCTTTTGTTGGTGCAACACTCTCTTCGAACAAGTCTTGCACTGCATTAGGGGCATCGATAGAGTAATGTCTACCAACTTAGTTATTCCCTCGCATAACAATTTTCTACCTACTGAACTAAACTAAAATTGGTTCATTTAGGCTAAAAACTCAGAGAAGTGTGGACTTCTTGATTGAAGTTGTAGTTGTTGTTGTTTTGAGTGTGGACTACTGATCTCGATGTGCTCCGACACCTTCTTATAGGCATCAAGCTGCAATCGAATCCCTTTATTCTTGGAGCTCGATGGCTCATTCAAACTTGAGCATTTGAATGGATGATGCACCTTATTTTTCGACATGGTAGTTGTGCCATTTTATTTAAAAATGGATTTTTAGCAGAACATGGCCAAGGTTTTTGACACTTTTGGTTATGCTAATACCTATTTTTAGCCATCTTGTTATTTTTGCCTAACAGCCCCTAAAGTAAGGATGTGGTTTGACATTATTTTTATTTTCACTTTATTTCATCTTGTTTTGATTATTTTGGCCAATTGGGTCATATATCATTTATTAAAGATTTTGATCTTGGCTCGAGCATCATATTGGAATGACATGGGCCGGCCTCGCATCATATTAGAATGATATGGGCCTTGTTTCCCTTTCGGTGTGGCTAAAAATTAGCCCACTCCAAAGAAATACAAAAAATTATTTTTAGGCAAACACCAAGTTATCCCACTGCTCGGTCCAAGTGTTAGTAACCTCCATATTGTATATATATTGCGTTTGATCGTTTTTACCATATCGATCTAGTAAATGATCTAGTTCAACCTCCAAGCCGTATATCTCCATGTTTAATTGGATGTAGTTATGCAAAAGAGCGCATCCCAGTATAACCATGTTTTGAATTTTAGTTGGAGAGAAGCTCTTTCTCCATAGTATTGTCAATCTCCCTTTTCAAGGCCATGAACGATCTCTCTATAATGTTTCTTGCCTTGTAGTGCGTCATAATAAAATACTTCCCTACCGTACACAATGCTCATGAGCAGGCGCCCTATTTGTCAGGATGATGTCACGTACTTCAATAAGGTGTGAAGAAACCTTAACAGTTCATATAACCGTCACCACACAAAGAATATGTCCATGAATAAACAACATATTAAAACCTAGACCTGGCAAAATGGATCCTATATGATGGGTCCAACCCAACCCAATTAATTTTGGGTTGGGTTGGGTTTGAGAAATTCTTAAATGAGCCAGAATGGGTTGGGTCAAAATGTGTCCAATTAATTATGGTTTTTAAATGGTTTTTTGATGGTTTGTTAATGGGTTTGTTAATGGGTTTTAAATGGGTCAACCCAAACCATAAAAAAAAAAGGAATTTTACCGATCCAAAGTTTTTCTCTTTTTTTCTCTCTCTCTATACGGCTTTCTCTCTCTCTCTCTCTCTCTCTCTCAACGCGTCTCTCTCTCTACATTTCAATTGTGCTCCTCCTCAATCCCTTTTTCAGATTGTTCCTAACTTCTTGGTAATGATTTTCTCTAGTTGTTTCTTGATCCAGTTTCGATCTTTTTGTGCTTATTGTTGATTTTAGCTTCTGGGCTCTTGTAATTTCTTGATTTTTCGTTGTTTCTTTGTTTAAGTTTGAGATTGTCGTTCTGGGCTCTACATCTCAACTGTGCTTCTGGGTTTGCTTGAGCCTTGAAGTTTTGATCTTGATGGCATGATTAAGTACATATTTGATGTGCATAAAGTGGGGATACGGGTTAGGTGGTCCTTGACTTGCACAAGTGAAAAAGAGTTTTGTGGGCCCTAATGTCTCTCAACAAACATCAATTAGCCTCAGAGAGAAGCTTTTTTTTTTTAATCATGTATAAAATCATTGATTGCAAATTTGAAGTTGAAAGGGGGAAAGAGGCCTATTTGGAGTTATTATATATATTGGTCGAATTATGATTAATGACAAGAGAGAATTTTCCTCCCTCAGTTTTATTTTTAGCAATCTGGGCAAAAAATAAAGGGACTTTAAATCATGAATATATCTATTATTGGGGGTAGCATTTCAAGAATTATGAAGTACTTAGTGGGGAAACCTTTGCTCTCAAGAAGGGAGAAGGGAAATATATTTTCCCTTAATTTGTTGAATGTCTCGAAAATGTTTTATTCATCACACTTTACACAGGTTGCAAATCATGAACCAAGAAATTACAAGCAATTATAGTATATGTGCACGTAGTGAGTTAAATATATATGTTTGCAATTACAAAATTTAATTATGATTGTAGCGTATCTTATGATCTGATGGAGTTGATTAATTACCTGTTTGAAGTTTGTGTCTCTCGTGTTTTGCTTGACTCTTGAATTAGGAAAAAATATTGACGGTTGTGGCATTTTACATGATTTTAAGGGGAGTTTTATGATGGATAGTGAAGAAGAAGAACGCATATTTAGTGAAGGTAGTTCGTCGGTTGGATTGAGGAGATCTAGAAGATCTTCTTCAATTGTGTGGAAAACATTTGACAGAATAATTGAGGATGGGAAATCGAAAGCTAAGTGCAAAAGGTGTGGACAAGTCTATGTTAGTGGTCAATGGGGGACGACTAACTTAAAAAGACACATGATAGAGAATTGGCCATTTCGTGAGGGTCAATCTGAAGAATTTGATCAACTTGTGTTTAGAGAAAAGTTAGCTAAAGCAATGATCAAGCATAACTATCCCTTTCGATTTGTTGAGCATGAAGGGATCAGAGAAGTTTTTTCTTATTTAAATCCTAAGATTGTTCATGTGTCACGAAACACAGTAAAAGCAGATATTTTGAAAATTTATCAAATTGAAAAGGAAAAGCTCAAAGGAACCTTGGATTCTATAAATAGTAGAATATGCTTAACGTCTGATTTGTGGACTTCACTTGTGTCGAATGGGTATATGACAGTTACTGCACATTATGTTGACAATGATTGGTTATTGCAAAAAAAAGTGCTTATTTTTCGACATTTACCACCTCCGCATGATGGTCAAAATATTGGGGAGAAACTAATTAGCTTTTTACAAGAATGGGGGATCGAGAAAAAAGTTTTTACTTTAACTTTGGATAATGCGAAGTATAATGATGGTGTGGTTGATTTACTGAGAAACCATCTTTCTTTGATGAATTCTTCAATATGTGATGGGGAATTTTTACATGTGAGATGTGGTGCTCATATCTTGAATTTGATCGTGCAAGCTGGTTTAAAGAACATTGATACATGCATAGAAAAAATTCGTGATAGTGTGAAGTATGTGAGAGGGTCTGAAATGAGGACCATAAGATTTGCGGAGTGCGTGAAGCAGTTAGGTCTTAAAACTAGTAAGAAACTGAAACAAGATATGCCTGTAAGGTGGAATTCTACTTATTTGATGTTGGATAGTGCTTTGTTGTATTCAGTTGCATTTTGTCAGTTGAAACTTGTTGACCTTAATTATAAATGGTGCCCGACGCTTGAAGAGTGGAGCAGAGTAGAAAAAATCATGAGATTTTTGAGGCCTTTCTATGATATGACTGAGCTTTTTTCTGGACAACGTTATCCCACATCGAATCTTTATTTTCGCAATGTTTGGAGGATACAAATGTTTATAAAAGAACAAATGGCCAGTAAAGATAGTATTATGAGTGATATGGCAAAAAATATGAAACCCAAATTCGACAAATATTGGGAGTCATATAGTACTATATTGACGTTCGCCATTGTTCTCGATCCCCGATATAAATTTGAATTTGTTAAGTTTTGCTATAAGAAACTCAGTCCGGGCACAGAATCTGATAAAGTTGATCGTTTAAAAGAGCAAATGGGATTGTTGTTTGATGAGTATTTGCATGCATCCCCATCAAGAGCAGAACAGTATTCAGTTGCTAGGGCCACTAGTGGGGTGACGATGATGTGGACATTATGATGGAGGTAAATTCATTTCACTATTTTTTTGTTATTTTCTTTATAATTTTTGTTTAAACTAATATTTCTCTTTGTTTCACTTTTTTGTAGGAGTTTGACTCGTACAAGAGTCAATGTGCAAATGTTAAAAGCCAGTCACAATTAGAATCATATTTAGTTGAGACTTTAATTGATAGAAAACAATTTCCGAACCTAGATGTGCTTGAGTATTGGAGAGGAAATAGTGCTAGGTATCATGAACTTGCAACGATGGCTCGTGATATTTTGAGTGTTCCGATCACCACAGTTGCATCTGAATCTGCATTTAGTCATGGTGGTAGAGTTATTGGAAAGTTTCGTAGTTCAAGTTTACCAAAGAATGCAGAAGCAATTTTGTGTGGTCGAGATTGGCTTGAAGGTTCAAATTTTAAATATACTTTCCCACTATTTTTAACTTTTTTTATAAATTTATTTGATATTTGGATATAATTATAGTTTTTCCATACCACAGCTTATGAAACTGATGATGAAGATGAAAATGACCTCTCGACTGATATTGAGAAGTTGATTGCACAAGTTGATAGTACCTCTTTTCAAGTTGCAGGTATATACTTTGTTGTGAAATTATAAATTTTTTACAATTAAATTGGTAAAACTTCATATAATTTTGTGTAACATTTTTTTTTTTATGGAAATAGATGATTAGCGGAAAATATTGAAATCTCAAATACAAGAGACTGAAGTGCCTTTGTTGAGAATATTGAAATCTCAAACACAAGATATTGAAGGGCTTTTGTTGAAATCTTCACTCCGGTTTGCTTTTTATTTTTTTTGGAATCAACTTTCCTCTTTGCATGTGTAATTATTTTTTATTTTTATTCAACTTTATTTTCTAGGCTTATAATTTATTGTCATGACATGGAAGTTTATGTAAAATGTATATTGAATATTGATTTTGTTTTGTCAAAACTTATTTTATTTTTTTAAGTTTTAATTTGTATGAGTATAAAAAAAATTCTATTAAACCCGTTTTGACCCGTTCCGACCCATTTACAACCCGCTCAAACCCGTTTGCCACCCGACCCATTTTCAACCCGTTATCAAAAATCCATAATGAACCCGACCCGTTTACAACCCGACCCAATTTCGACCCGACCCGCCCATTTGCCACCTCTATCCGCATCAACCATAGCACAATAGAAAATCCATATACAATTACTAACAATCAAAATAACATAAACTGAATAAACAAAAAATGTTCTGGCTAACAGGAACTTTCGATCCTTTTTTCTGAGTAACCACATCCCCTAGAACGCGACTATCAACCTCGCCCCCTTCCAAACCCATTAGAACACCTCATATTACTTTATATTTTCTTTATTTTTGTAGTCATATACTATAATCTAATTTTAATCATTTTTATTTTGTTTTTCATAAATTTAATAAAATATATTAAATAGTTAAAAATATATCCTAAAATAAAAACTTGATATATATTTAATTTTATACCTTTTAAATTTAAACATGTAGTTAGATAATATTTTATTTTATTGTGCACACTTGTCAAGTATGCATGTAAACTCGTACATACTATTGAATTTATCAAGGCCCATTTCATATTAAGTATTTAAATTCAGCCTTAAGCCCAAATTACAATAATTCAATCCTATGTTTGGACCCAACAATCCTAATGATTTTGATTGTACATTAAATTATTAAACTATATATTATACCAATCTTCTCCCCTTAACAACCAAAAGCAATTAATAAATTCATATCAAAATTGGCCCAAATTTAGATAAATGATACAATAAATTAGAATTAGCTAAAATATCACATTGCATCAAGATTTCAACCAAAGTCAGAGTCCAATTGAAAGCCTTGAAAGAAGCCTAGAAGTAACGGGAAAATGAGTGGAAAAAACATCTCTCGCACCAGCACCAACTTTCACCAGAGGAAGAAGATCTTGTTCATCGTAGTACAAAAAAGGTTAAGACTATGATCTCTCCAGATGAAACCATGGTGTAAAATGAAGACCTTGGAAGTCCTGTTAACATGAATCACACCAAGTGCTCATATTTGGAATCACAAGTTGGAGATCACTGAAACAAAGCCTTCAAATTCGACAGGAACAGCATGCCAAACCTAGACAAGGTTACAGTCTTGAAATCCACAGAAGAACACCCATTCCCAAGAGTGATACTAAACAAAGACTATGCAGCAGAGATACAAGCTCCATGGAAACGGTCCATCATCCTCAAGATGTTAGGGCGATCGATAAATTTCAACGTTCTCTCAGCCCGAATCAACACCATGTGGGGCTTTAAGATGATTTTGAGTTGATTGATCTCGAGCACTGTTGTTTCATCTTGAAAGTGCACGATAAGGAGAAAGTGGATTACATTTTGTCTGAAGGCCCGTGGACTATCTACAACCATTATCTTGTTGCTCGCAAATGGAGTCCGAATTTCTAGCCGTCTAAAGATAGGATAGGCACGACTATAGCATGGGTGAGAATTCCTAAGCTACCAGTGGAGTACTACAAGGAGGATATCGTCTTTGCTATAGCTTCAAGTCTTGACGATCCGATCAAAATTAACCAAAACACCTTACGGGCAACACGAGACTGTTTAGCAAGAATGTGTGTTCAAATTGATCTAGATAAACCTCTTCTAAGAGCGGTGGACGTCAATGGAAAATTGTTCCCTGTGGAGTATGAGAAACTCCCATCAATATGCTTCCGATGCGGTAGGGTGGGTCACCGAAGTTCGGAATGCCTGAGCTACGCCAGCGAGGCGACTGAATCTCCAAACAGTAACCTAACAGAAAAGTCTGATGCACTGAGCCACAAGATGCAAGTCAACCACTATAGAGAGTGGATGATAGTCAAATGAGGAAAGCCTAAGGGACAAAGCCAGAAGACTACAACACACAGCGGTCGGACTGTTTTGGGCAATAAATTTGAGGTACTAGGTCAAGATATGAAACATGCAACATGCAGAGATTCAAACCATTAAAGCTACACTATTGCCTGAAAAAGCTACCTTAGCTTTGAACACCAAATCCTTAGACAATGACCTTTCAGCCCATTCCAAGCTGTCACAAACAAAACAAACCATGCAAATTGCACCTAAGCCCACCCCCAACCACAACCCGAAAAGCTCCTACCATTTACAAGTTAATGGACTTCAATTCATGGAAACTGACAATATTGACCACATCCAAAACATTGTCATTAACCTTATTGAGGTCCTGATCAATCATATGGACAATCCCCTTTTGTTTGAACCCACCATCCCTGTATTATCTAACGTAGAATGCACGCCATCCCCTAGCCACACCCACAACCTACCCCATATCCCAAATTTCCAGCCTAACCAACCAGAGCTTGGGGGACCTCTTTTAGGCAGAGGTGTTGACATGGATGGATTACAGTCACCAAGAAGGCCGGAACCTCCTTGGAGACTTGACGGACGTGGACTTGAGCTTTGCAGAAAAGGCACGTCAATGCATATTGATGAAAACAAGAAGAACAAGAATGTATCATCTCCAGCGGGAGCTCGCGGGCATCACATGGAGTTGCCCCATCACGATTAAACTATCTCGATCTTAGCCCATGAAAGTCGTGTCTTGGAATTTCCAGGGCACTGGAAGCCCTGAGTTTAGATGGCACTTCACGGAAATGGTTAGGGAACATCAACTTAATGCCATATTTATCTTGGAAACTAAGGTGTCGGAGCGACGAGTGATTCATGTTTCAACTAGACTTGGATATCCAAATGTATGTAGAGCGCCGACTATGGGACGTGAAGGTGGAATATGGTTGCTATGGGATGCATCCAAAATTCAGCTTAGGATTTTTAGTGTCACTACTCAGGTTATCCACACTATTATTGGTTCCAAATTGGAGGAGGGATGGCTGTGTTATGGTGTTTATGCCAGCCCACACATGAACAAAAGGGATGATTTATGGCATTCATTTGAAGAAGTTAACAACAACCTGAATTGCCCATGGCTGCTCACAGGTGATTTCAATGAAATTGCACTTTTAGGTGGAAACAAAGAGGGAGACAAGTGTGTTGGAGTAGATGTTCAAGACTACAAGAAGGAATGCAACAATGTAATCTTATGGACTTAGGATTTCAAGGACCGAAATTTACATGGTCAAATAAAAGATGGGGTAGACACCTAATCAGAAAAAGGCCTGATAGGTCTCTAGTGAACGAGGAATGGCAGCTACAATTCCCTTGCTTACACTTTGACCATCATAGAATCTTAACCTTTTGTCATGATCTGGAGGACAAACCCCAGAACAAACCATGTTGTTTTGAATTGGCTTGGACCACCCACCCCTTATGCCAGGATCAAATCCATCCTATCTGGCACAACAAGGATGATGTGCTTACAGCTCTTTCCGATTTGCCTAGGAGCATGAAAATTTGGAATAAAAAAATGTTTGGCAACATTTTTCATAATAAAAAGACACTTGCAGAACGTATTGAGGTAATACAGAAAAAGCTTGCTACTAAAGAGAATGCATTTCTTTAAGAACTTGAGACTGCCCTCATTAAAGAGTACAATTCAGTTCTTCACCAAGAGGAGTTACTCTGGTTTCAAAAATCTAGAGTTAATTGGCTCAGGTATGGTGATAAAAACACTAGATTTTTCCATCTTTCTACAGTTAGTAGAAGAAGGAAGAACAAAATTAACTCTCTCAAAATTGATGGTGTTTGGCACACTAACAAGGAAATCATTCGAGATCATGTGCAAGAGTACTTTTATAGGGTCTTCCAATGAGGTGGGGGAAATGTTATTTCTATACCCAAGAGTCCCCTTAAAAAATCCTTATCCTAGCAGGTTAGCGTAGCCCTTTGTGCTAATATCACATAGGATGAGATCTTTACTGTCATTAAATCCATGCATCCCTACAAGGTACCCAGTCCAGACGGGTGCCAAGTTTTCTTCTACAAAACCTTTTGGGAGATTATTGGGAATTCAATGGTTATTTTCATTAGAAAGTGCTTCTCTGAGAGTCGGGTCCCCAACACGATTGGAGACAGCTTCATCACTCTTATTCCTAAGGTCCGTTGTCCATCTGTTATCTCAGAATTTAGGCCTATAGCCCTTTCTAATGTTCTCCTCAAGATTGTCACGAAAATCCTTGTACTTTGATTGAAACCTCTCATCAGTGAACTTATTTATGAGACCCTGACCCTTTTAGGAGTCTTATTATTATTATTATTATTATTATTTGGAAATCCTATTGTGTTTAGGATTATTTATTACTATTATTTTTGTTCTTATTATTAATAAAATCCTATTGGGTTTAGGATTATTGGGCTATCCTATTAGGCCTAGGATAATTGGACTTATACTATTATTTTATTGGGTTTTGGATTATTGGACTATCCTGTTAGGGTTAGGAATTTGAATTACATCTATACACACAATGATAAGATATATAAACATTACACTTATTGATGAGAGACTAGATGAGAAAGGCCGAGAGTAGCAGACGCAAGGCTTGTAATTCTTGACTCAGTAATTTTGTAAGTTTCTCACCTCCACACCCCCTATATTACGTCCTAGTACATGGGAGATCTATTGCATTAGTTTTTATTCAATGCTTTGAAGGCTATAGAATTTGACATTGTTGCCCCCATCATTCACTCCGTATTCATGACTTTGTGATGATTATTAAAGCTACACGCTATGCACATGTGCACACTTATACTTTGGATAGGATCTTGTAGGGCATAGGATCACACAATATAATTTCTACTTACATGGGCAAGAATAATTGATTAACTTTGTCAAATCTATGTACACGTGCACACACCCTTAGTAAGTAAGTGCACAATTAGATTTTATATTTTTTTGGAAATTCATGCATTAATGATTCTTATTAATGTATTTGGCCATGAATAGATATATAAGCATATTTTAGGGGACATATGGATATATAAATATATACGTAGGCAAACCAGGTCGGCACATGCACGGGCCGTGTTAGATTTTACTACTTTTTGCAGAACATGACCAAAACTTAATGCTATTCACGGATCTTTGCTATTCTAGGCAACGATGAGGGCAAAACTAACTGATTAAGCTTAATTAGGCATGTACGTATTAATGTTTATATATATATACATCCATAGTATATTTTTTTTAGATCAAATATATTAACCATTTTCTCTCAAAAGATTCATTAGGCCATCTACGAACAGAGGTTTTGATATTATGGACAATTAGAATACGATCATTAATAGGTTATTTATACTCAAATTTAGTACATCATTATAGATTACCTTGGCCCTAATTTTTAGATATTATTAGATTTTATTGATCCGGAGTAGGACTTAACTACGAAGTTATTGGAATTTTAAGAAACCTATTGATTGAGGTAACTAGTTTTTCCCTCGATCTATTTATTTTATGAAAATTTGTTTTTCTTAAATTTATTCATTTTTTGAAAAAGTTATTTTTGTATAAAAAAAGTGGATTTGAGCATGCTATTTTACGAATTTTCTATACGAAAGGCTAAAATTATTTCGTGACGTGTTATATGTGTATATATGAACATACTATGAGCACTTGGAATAATATTAATAGGAACGAGTTCCGTAATTTCTGACCGAGCTACGGGTATAGTAGCAATTTCCGAACCCACTTAACGGAGTTGTAGTTAAGGCCCTCCTATGGGTAATAATAGTTGTAACGACTCCAAAATTCCTTTATATTTAATTAAAAGTAAATAATAATTTTCACGTAAAATTTGTACAAAATAAAAAAGTTAAAATTTTCAAAAAGAATGCGAAAGAAAGTTTATTGTGTAAAAGGCCTCCAAACGCTTCCGTTGCACCACTCTAATACGCTATCTCATTTCTGTTTAAAAATATTTACGTAAAGAAGAATCAACGCGACAGTTGAGTAGAAATTTTCATTTAATCATATAAGGTGCTTGTGTGTATAACATGTGCACATAGTCATTATATCTCACATAAAATTTCACATAATATTACCTTTCGAGTCACTTATTGGTGACTCCCTTATGTCTCCCACAGTACAATATTCCAACCGTTCACATCATTAATCCCAATATTCCATCCGTCCACATCAATTTCATCCATTCACATCGGTAGCCATATCTCGAGACTAGCTATGCCAATTCCCTACAACAAATACATGGAACACTTCGCTCATGCAAGATCGGATTAGGACATGGATGGCGAGAACTGCTTTAAGACCGGCAAGCCCACTACCGCCCGGCCGAACTCTAGCCCCATCTACACCGAAAACACATTTGGGCCCAGCATGCACAAATAACATAAACATATTCTCACATAATTTCACATAAGGATCATGATTTCATGCTTTTAGAGAGCATATATTGGACATAATAAGGCATGAGCATAAACTAGAGCATATAATTACAATTAAGGAGTACTATAAATATGGTGGCATCTAACTTGTAGTAAAACATGATTCCTAGGCTTAATAGCACTCAAGTATGTAAAAGCATAGAACAACTAAACTTATGTAATTAAGCAAAATTCCTACCTTTAAATGTTTTTAGGAAAAAAAAAAGGGTATATAAAGGGCTATATGGAAGGATAATAGGTATATATGTATGTAAAAAGAAGTGTTTATATATATACATATGTGGGTGGAAGATATTTTATAAATATGGAGTGTTTTTGGTGTTAAGGGTAGAGTTAGTGATGGAGTGTGTGTATAGGCGGGATTTGTGTTGTGTGTGTGGAAATGAAGATAATGGCCCCCTTTTTATAGAGTTTAGGACAAGAAATACAATTATTATATACTTTAAGTCATTTTCTAATTATTGTTATCTTATCATAACTTGTCCTAATCTTATCATAATTTTATCTAATCATATCCAAATCTTATCATAATCTTATAAAATCTAAAATCATATCTTTATTTAATTAAAATTCGAATTTGTATTTATTTATTGTTGTAAAAATCGAAAATTAGGGTTTTAGGGCATAAAATCCGAAAATTCATACTTAATTTAGAAAAATTCCAAATTTTTGAAATTTAATCTTTATAAATCTGAAATTATATGTATATTTCCCAGAAATTAAAAATGTTTTAGTTATTTTCAAAAATTGCAATTTAGGACATAGAATTTCTAAAATTGTGTTAGAATGTCAAATTCTTCTAAAATATGGAAAATCATGTAATTTATTCAAAATTGCATCTTTTTCATGCATAAAAGTCTAGAATACTTATTTATATTGTTTTTGAAAACTCATAAATATTTAATAGATGAATTTTCCAAGAATAGTAATCAAATTCGAAAATTAGTACGTTACCGTTCAAATTGTAAATTAACCTCAAAATCATTCTAAAATTTGAAAATATCAAACAATAATGAACTTTTCAACAAGCATAATGTTTTACATCAATTATTTAAATAATAAGGATTACCGGGCCTTCACAATAGTGGATTCCAAACCCACTTAACGGGGTTATAGTTAAGGCCCACCTACGGGTAATAATAGTAGTGTCCGAACCCACCTAATGTGATTATAGTTAGGGCTTGATCAAGTGGGCCAATAGAAATTCCAAATGTTCACGAGCATGGATACACAAATGAATTGGTCTGATTTTGTTTGTTATTTATTCTGTTACTTCAAAGTGGAAAATGTTAATTTTTGAAATTTGTCTATGTTTGCAAAGTGTGATTTTTATGTTATATATACATGTAACTTGCTCAAATCCAATAGAGGGTCAAAAAAATCCCTTACTGGGCGAGTGCGCTCATACCACTAATAACTATTTTGCAGAAGATAGTCCCGATGAGAGTGACAAAGGACAATTTTGGGGTTGGCGATTGGATTGAAAGAGACCGTACTTAGAGAATTTTAGTTATTGCTATTTATTTTTGTTGTTTCCTTGAATGACTATTTATTAAGACTATTATAGATTAGTTTTTATTTATGTTTTTTAACTGGAGATGTAATAATTAGGATTATTATCTTTTTTCCCTGTGATGTCTGACTAAGGCTTTTCAATAAATATTTTATGGTTTTTAGTATGTTTTGATTTCCGTGACTTGGTGTCTCTCAGTCCTTTCAAGCTAAGGGGCATCGCTATGCCACATTCCGAATCCGGGGCATGATATTGTTAGTACACTGCAAAGTAGTTTTATCCCCAAAAGAAGCACACATGACAATGTCCTTGTCATTCAAGAACTCATTCACTCTATCCACAAGTCGACTAGTAGAAAAGGAGGCAAGTTCTCAAGGTCGACTTGGAAAAAGCCTACGATAAGATCAATTGATCATTTCTCAAGTAAACGTTTGAATTCTTTAATTTTCCTAGTCCCATCGTTGATCTTATTCTCTCATATGTCACTCCTGTCCAACCTCGTATTCTCTGGAATGGGGAACCCCTTGATCCTATCACCACTAATTGTGGGCTTAGACAAGGTGACCCTATTTCCCCATATGTTTTTGTTCTTTGTATGGACCGACTCGAGTACCTCATTGACGGAACGGTGGGGAATGGTGATTGGAAACCCATCCCACTTTGTCAGGGAGGACCCAAACGGTCACATATGATGTTTGCCGATGATATCATTCTTGCGGGTAGGGTGAATATCAAAACTGCCCAAACCATTAGGGGTGTTATCCAATAATTTTGTGATGCCTTGGGTCTTAGCATGAACCAAGCCAAGTCTAGAGTTTACTTCTCCCCTAAAACCAATCCCCACCTCCAAAATGTTGTTAGCCAAATTCTTGGAATGCCAAAAATTGAAAATTTCGGTAAATATCTTGGGATCCATATTGCTCAAGGTCGACATTCATAGAATTCCTTCTTCGAGCTTGTTGATAGAGTGCGAAATTGATTATCAACATGGAAGGCCAATAATTTGAATCTTGCAGGTAGGACTACTTTGATCAAATCGGTGACGTCGGCCATACCAGTATATAGTATGCATACCAACTAGCTCCCTTCCAAAGTTTGTTATGAGCTTAATAGGATCAATCGTGACTTTCTTTTGGGTGCACTTGTCGAGTCGAGAAATGTGTACCTTGTTGGATAGGACAAGGTTTTTCGGCCCAAAAGCGAGGGTGGGCTGGGTGTTAGGGACTCACGTAAGTGTAACATGGCGATGTTAGCTAAAGTCAGGTAGAGAGTGGTCAAGAATGAGAGTGGCCAAATTTATCGAAATAAATACCTCAAACAAGGGGATGTTTGGCTCACCAATCCCTCTCAATACAGAGAACCCGACACTCAGATTTGGGAAGGAACCACGAATGGCGTTTTCTCTTGTAAATCGGCATATACATGCCTTCAAACATCCATTTGTGCCCCTCCACAAACGAATAAAAATTGAAAGTGGATTTGGGCCTAAAATTTTCCTGAAAAACTAAAAATGTTTTTATGGCTTTGCCACTATAACCAGTTACTCACTAGTGCCTTACGTTTCAAACGAAATATGGGTAACTCTGATATGTGCACTAGATGTAACCTTGGTGAGGAGAGTGTTATACATGTTTTGTTTCACTGCCCAAGTGCATGGAAAGTTTGGGATTACATCATCATCGCAACTGAATTCTCTAGCTTCCTTACAACTAGCCACCATGACTGGATTTTCACTAATCTACTGGCCCATTTTCGTAACATTGTTATCCCCAATTGCCCATGGCCAATTATCTTTATTACTACTCTTTAGTCTCTTTGGAAAGCCAGAAATAATCATGTTATTCAAAATGCACCTCAGCCCCTAGGGGAAACCGTAGCTGGTATGAAACTATTAGCTTTAGACCTATTAGAGTGTGCACAACACAAATAGAAAAGGTGTTTGAAAGACATATAGGACATCTCATGGAAAAACCCGGCTGTAGGATGGGTTAAACTAAACACCGACGAAAGTCATATTGTAGACCAGAATAGCGCTTTGGTTGGAGGTTTGGTTAGAGATGATCGCAGAAAGTGGATAGTGGGGTTTAGCACCAAACTTGATGAGGTAATGATCATGGTGGCAGAGTTACTTGGGCTCTGCCATGGTCTCTTACTTGCATGGGAGCGCTGAGTCCACAACATTGAAGTCGAAATTGATTCCGAAGAGGTCTACAAAATGGTCACTAAAACGAATGTTGGTGAACACCCTCTTGCAAACTTAATTGAGGATTGTAGAGCATTCACGAGGAACCTTGGAACCTAAGTATCAAACACACAAAGAGAGAGGGCAACAGAGTAGCAGATGTGCTAGCGAAACTTGGACATGATATTAAAGATAAGGTGGTTCTTTGGGAATCCCCTCCTCAGGAGGTCATTAGTGTCATAGCGCCCGAAGAGTCTGTTGAGGTGTAATTCACCTTGTTACTCTTCATTACCACAAAAAGAAAAGAAAAGAAAAGAAAGCCTTGAAAAATCAACTCCAATTTTTCAACACCCAACTACATAGCCGTCGGACCACCACGACCACTGGATCACCTGACTGCCAATTAATATTCTCTTTGTATTAGAAATTCCTCATAGAATTGAAACTAATTTAGAATATCTCCATCGCTATTAAAAAAAATTCTAATTAGGCACACTTACCTAGTACTTTTTTAAAAATGTCTCAATAGATTAGTAATTGAGCCACTTTTGTAAAAAGTTTCACTATAAATAATTTTTATAAAAAAAATTGGACAAATTATATTTGTAGCTTTTAAGGTATAGTATAATTACAAATTAGTACTTATGGTTTAAAAATTAAAAATACCTCTCGATGTATGTATCAGTTAAACAAATTTCATCCTTCATCATAATGAGACATAATTGTGGGTTGTATTTCTAGTGTTTTTAGTGAGGTTTTAAGATGGGATACACATATTCTTGACAAGTTTAAGATGTAAAAATTATTTATGAAGTCAATTAAAAAATAAAAGTAGCAGTAGTATCATATCATAGATGGTTAGCCCAATGGTAGTCGTAGTGGTATAAAGTGAAATTATTTCATAAAGGTTGATAGAATAGTAAAATTGATTGAAGGATTCTGTCATACATGAGAAGGTGAATCTCTTGGTGATGCTTGGTGGTGATCTTGATAGTATAAAGTGAAATTACTTTACAAAGGTTGGTGGAAGAGTAAAATTGACGGGATGCATCTTTTGATGACCGTGTTGATTACTATGGTTGCGGGATATTCATCTTTTAGATATCTCTATTAATGTTTACAAGAAGGTCTTAAACATTCAAGGGTATTTATAATTTTTAAACCAAGATAGAGTATTTTAATTTCACCACATGAAAAAGTAATATTAGTGACAGGTTATAAAAGTGACAATATAAAACTTTTCACCAATAATTGTATTAAGTGAGAAGACCCTCTATTTTATCATTAATTAAGTTTTTTCGATAATAACAACTTTTATGTTCTCACAGTATCACTCAATGGTGATAAAAATTAGTGTTTTAGTCGTCACTATTGAGAGTTAGCAACACATTTATAGTGACAATTTGGTGACCAAAATAAATAAATAAATAAATAAACTGTCATTAGGATTTTGAGACAAGATTCTACTATCACTAAGTTGTCATCGTAGTTGTGTCACTGTTAAATAGAGAAGTGCAAATGCGACATTTTAAACATGATGATGATAATGGCACAACAATCAAAGCACGGGGATGCAAATTGTGATTAACCCAAATAAAAACCAACATTTTATACCCTTAATTTTGCACCCAAATATATTTCCCGATCAAAAACACAAACTTAGAGGGCACTATATAACTTGAAATTACCACATTTTGATACTTTGCACCATGTATAATTCAATTTCACATTTTACACACTCAAATTGGATTGAATTGCACATGTCTTCATGTTAATCATTTATGCCTTGAAACTTAAAGAAGGATTTCAATATTATGAATGATGCTTGTAATTCTAATAAATTCAATTTTGTATGTAACAAATATTTTCTTAAATTTTAAGAAAGATAAATTAAAAGAAGCACAAATTTAGTTTCAATGTTGAACGAGTAATTTTGCTTTTTTATAGTTTAGGGTTAATTAAATCAATAACTTTTTTTTTTCAGATTTTCTTAAAATTTTTGAATAATTAATATATCTATACTATTATAAAAAGAAAGTTACTTTGTATCTAAAATGGTAGTTTTTTTTTTTTAATTTTACAAAAATTGCCCTTCCTAAAGAAAAATTAAGTACTAAATTGAAATATATATTTTTAATATTTTGCACACACGTAGAGTGTGCGATATTGCTAGTGTATATATATAATCTAACTACATGGACATTTTTTGGTCAAAATATCCAATGTTCTTAACCAGTACAAAATATTTTTTAAAGTTAATTGACATATTAGCAACAAGTTAATAAAATGTCAAACTTTTTACTTATTTATACAAAAAAATGTGGAACATACAAAGAATTAGAATTACGTTAGTAACGTAAGTAACGATTACCAAAATTAGAAATCAAAAGAAAACTTTTTCTCAAAAAATTCCAGTTTAATAATTTCTTAATTTAATTAAAAAATAGAAGGGATGAGTTAAAATTCAAGGGTTAATGTTAGAAATTTATTTAGCCCATTAATATAAAAAATTATAATTATGTTTGATGTAATTTTTCTATGTAAAGCTTTTATTTTAAGATGCTTTTTTTCAAATTCTAGAATTTAATATGGAGGAATATATGAATATAATTATTTAATGATTCTATGAAAGACGCAAAGTGTCCAAATTTGGCTTGGTAGGAAGCAAAGTACTAAACCATACGAGTTTGAGGGTGCAAAGTGCCACCACGTAGTGATTTTGAGGACATGAAGTGTTGATTTTTATTTTTCGGGGTGCAAAATGTCTAAATGACTTATTTTGAGGGTGCATAGTGCATTTCACTTGATTAGTAATTCACACTATTTATTTATTTATTTAAACCTTTATAAAAATTTTACCTCACTTTTCAAACGACGTTGCCGTTGCATTAATTTAATCTTATTAATATTTAATTATAGATTACTTTATGGCCAGTATTAATAATTATTGTTGGAAATTTTTTGTCACAATTAATTTAAATTTCTATAAGTACTTTTATTAATTTAGTTCATTCATATTTAAAACTAAAGCTGTTTCACTATACTTTATACATCTTAAAATTCAAAACAATATTTTAACAATTTACATATTGTTTTTAAAATCAAGAAATAATTTCTCAAATAAATTTGATTGATGGAAAACATCATTGAAATAAATGACTATAAAGTACTAAATGACTTAAGAAATATTCATAATTCATTTGGTTTTGTAATTTAAGATGTTATTTTGGTAAGTGAAGATGGAGGGTGACTTAATTTCCAAAAAAAAATTACCGTTGGGCCTTTTTGGATGTAAAAAACTGTTTAAAGGGCTTTGTGTGGCAGACATCTAATTTCAAATCATAATTGGTTGTTTTTTTTTTTTTTTTGTGACTATTTCTTTGTCTATGAACATATGTAGCATGGTTTATGAGATATAAAATGCGTATAATGCATAGTAATTGATAATATTTTAAAGTAAATTATGTCCAAACTAAAAGATAGATGCCCACCTATATTAATGATGCTTATTTATATAAGCTATTACATAGAAATTCCATATAATTACTATAATTATAAACTTTCAGTTAATTTTCTATTTTTCACTTAATAAGTATATTAATTTAAGTTAAATTAATTTTGAAAATGAATTATTGATTTCAACTCCAACAAAATTAATATAAATTAATTTTATTTATTCAAATTAATATATTATGAAGCAATCAATTGTTTGTTGATATCAAATAAGAAATATTATTTAATAGAAATTAGTAAAACATTATAATGATGAATGGATATGATATATCAGGCTTAATGTAGTTCCACACAAAATAAAATAAAATAAAATTTAGAGTCGTAGATAAACAACAAGTAATATGTAACTAAAATCTAAACAACAGGTTATAGTTGTAAATATATAACCTGTACAATAGGTAACATTGTTGCGTTGGTAGGCGCACACGCAAGCGTACGTATCGCACAAGTAGTATAAAAATATCGATCCCACTGGGACTAATTCCTAAGCAATTTTTCTAATTTTCTTGACACAAATTGTGACTTCTTAATTAGAGCAATTAAAAGTAAATATGAGAGAGTTGTGAAATTGAGAACAAGTAAAATAAAACAAAAATGCAATAAACTACAGAAGAATACCAAGATAAAGTAACCTAGGTCATTAACTTTCCCTTGTATATTTTTTAATCGAATTTCCTAATCCTCTCTATCAAGTGACAAAGCATGCTCAATAATTTGAAATTCTATTGTATCTAAACTATTCTCTCGATATAGCATAAACATTATTAACCAGATTAATCCTCTATTATCTCTATTAGAATTGAACCTAGATAATAGCATTAAGAATCAATTTCGAAGGATTACCCAAGGTAAGTTGGTACTCTCGATCTTCCTATGAATTATATTCCCAAAGGAATGATAAACTTAGGTTGCTTTGTTCAATTCTAAACCATGAAATCCTCTCTTGAGCTCAATCAAGGTTGACAAATCAATTCTAACGGTGGCCAATCACTAGAACGCATTAAGACCAAAACAAAACAATTGAGATGCAGAGTACTTAATAGAGATTCATAGGGTTTCAATAAAAATCAATACAAGGTTCTATTAAAGACTTAGAAAATGATCTAGTTCGCCATACAAAAAAGAATCCATGGAAGAAATTATACAGAAAATAGACATGAATAACAGGAAAGAGATTCAAAGAAGAAAAACTTAGTTATGGCGCAAATCTTCTTCTCCAAGGCTCCTTCAGCGACTTAGATCCTACAATTTCTTCTAGGTTTTTCTTACCAGATCCCCTCTGCCTCTTTCTCGGAAAAATATCTCCCCCTTTTAAGGCAGAAAATAACAAAACCATCAAATCTACCCGTTTCCAAATATAGACTGCCGCCTAGGCGGTAGTCTTTGTCTCTTCGCGGTTAAGCCTCTGGAAAATTGGTCTGAAATGTTGCCTGGGTGGGAGATGCTAGTTGCCTAGGAGGAGATGCCTCTGAAATCTATTTTATAGTTTCTTTCCATGCCGCCTAGGCGGCTTATATTCCCGCCTAGGCGAGGTCTTCCTCCATGTAATTTATGTGTTTTTGCTTTATTTTCTCCAATATCTTTTTTGCAAAAAGGAAAGAGAATAAGTGAAATAAATTAAGTTTCCCTAACCAAAAACTAGTAATTTAACTTAAATTGGGCTAACATTCACAAGATAAAGCTCCAAAATAACTCTATAAAATAGAGTTATCAAAAATGTATAAATATAAGAGTTATATATAATATTAATATATAAAATAACAAATATTATTATATTTATGTGTATATGACTAATTTGAAGTGCTACAATATATATATATATATAAGTACTACAATTAAAGCCATATATAAAAAATGATGCTGGAAAAAATAATAAGCGATTTTCTATTTCAAAAGCAGCAAATCTAGTGGACAATGAACTACTTCTGAAAAATACTTAACAAAGAATTTTTTAACAATACTCAACAAAATTGACATAAACCCACATAATGATATATATAATCAAAATTCAAAAAGTATTAAAATAGATTTTTTTTTTCTCTCTCTTTGTTCTTACAATGAAATAATATATTTAAAACTCAAAAAATATCTTTTCTTTTCTCCGTCATCACATTTCTCAAATCACTTCTAATTAAATATGAAGTTTCAAATTAGTAAGATTCATTCAAGTTCAATAGCCCAATAAATAAACATCAAGATTCATTAAGTTCAATATTGAACAAGTATCAAGATCCATATCAACAATCCTAAAATTCAAATCTATAGAAAAAATTCAATTACAAAAAAGGGAAATAATAAATATATAAATTTCAAAATTAGTACACAATACCTTCTTGTACGCTATTTTTGAAGAAAAAATTGAATATTGTAGGGCATGTGCGAAAAAAAATTCTAATAGGATTTTTGGTGTTTTAATTAAAATATAAGAGAGAAGCAAAATCAAATAGAATTTTTAGTATTTTAATTTGAGGAGAAGAATGCGAAAGAGAGGAAAGATAAAGAGAGAGAGAAAATTTAATTAATTATGATAAATAAAATTGGATAAAAATAAATCATTAAAAATAAAATAGAGCCGAGAAAATTAAATATTATATAATTAATATAAAAGTCAATTTTTTTGGGAGGGTGGGGGTGGGGAAGTGGGAGGGGGAAGGGGGAAAATTCAAAATTCTAATAAATACATATGCTAAAAAATAATTTTTAAAAAAATTGAGAAAGGACGGTCGCCACCACCAACCTCCCTGACTCCGTCATTGGGTACTCTCGCAGTTTTTAAAACTACTCATTTGCCTACCTTTAATCCAGTACAAAGATCATCTTATTTTAAACAACCCTATTGTGAATAGTTTAAAACTTTCACGAGGCTTCCGCACTTGTAGCAGTGCCCTAAGTGGTTAGATATAATGATTACTCCATTGGACAAAAGTAATTAAATATACAAACGATAACCTCACTAAAAGAATACGGCAGTTCCGTTATACAAGAAATAATATTGTATCATTTATTAAATAGTATAACATTTGGATTCATGATTACATATCGACTGTTGTAATTGTCCCCATTTAAGAGAATATTAAGATTAAGATGCTATTGAGGACTGGGATGCGGCCTAACGCGGCGGTTGATCACAAATGGAGGATTCTTTGGCAACCTTTAACCTTTGGATGAGTCATGTCATTATTCTTTTCAAGTGGATTAGGAATTTAACGAACCAACTTAATAAAGCTATATTGGAAATCAACCTGAGAAGTCAACTCTCTTTTGAGACAAGCAAAATTGTTTTCATTGCAATTGAGAAAAACCAATAGCGTCCAAAGAAAAATGGTCATAGCTGTACTTATCTGATAGGATTTTTTAAATATTGTGCGTTCAAGGAAGGAATTAAAAAATTTTATTTGGGGAGGTCTAATGTCTATGAATATTAAAGTTAATTCAATAATTAGGGGGTGAGGGGGTGGTAAAACTTTTCAACAAAATACATATAAATTTTAATTCGATACAACCTCCACCCTTGCCCCACAACCCTACTCCATCTTGCATCTATCTAAAAATAAGGTTGTACTTTCCAAAATAAACTTTTTTTTTTCATAGAAACAAAAAAAGTGAAGAGTTAAAATAGGGAGCTTTATGTCACAGCTCGATAGTTTGAGCATACACGGATACACTCGAAAGAGGGATGGGACAAGACTAATAACTCCACGACAATGAGGGCATCGTCAATTTGGGTGTGTAAAAATGTCACGTCTCGACAGTTTGAGCACTGCGTGATGCATACAAGAGAGTGACGAGGGTGTGTAGGTTTAGGAAGATTCTACCCAACTTTAAGATATACTAAAAATTGTAGAATTATATAGAAGGTAAAAGAATTTTCTAGAATATTCTAAATAGTAGGGTTCCAGAATACTTCATTATAATTATCTTTCTGGATAGTCTAGAAGGTTGATATTAGTCGTAGGATTGAGTTGATCACCGTCCATTGGAGAAGGTGACTAGTATAAATAGGAGTAATCATTTCATTTATAAATCATCCCATGATTGAGTGTTAGTGAATACAAAAGGTATTCCAAGTAATACTCATATGTTATTTGTTCTTTAGTGTGTCATCTTTTTATACTCTTCACACACACGAGCACGTTCGGGAACAGACTGGCTTAGCTAGTTCGTGAGGTGCAATGAGGGGCTAAATGTTGTACAGAAGCTTGAGAGGACAAATTCGTGACATTTAGGCAACTTGATACGAGCAAAGGGGCACTTATGTAATATTTGGATGGCGTGATTTTTGCTATCATTGAACATAATATTGGTGTTGTGTTAAAAATAAATCTCATTCTCTAAATTATATCTTTCTTATCCGCCTTATTTTTCTTTTTTTTCTTTAATATTTACTTATAAACTCTCTACTACTTGTAGGATCGTTTTACAATGTTCAACAATATATTTTCCCAATGACAAATCCAACCATTGTCATATATATCTAATTTATATGTATGAACATTCTCTTAGGTTAATGCAATCAATATGACAATAACAATATTTGACCAATATTCTGAATTAAAAATGAATAATTGTTTTTTTCTGTGTTTCGATATGATACATCATAAAAAAAATGAAAAAACTAATTTATTTTTCAGTATAATTGATATACTTTTGATATCGTAATTGCAGTTTTCATAAATACAGTAATTACAACTTGCTTTTTTAGTCATAATAAAATTATAATAGCTTTATTTTTCTTTTCTATTAAAATTGACAATAGTAATACATGATGTTTCTTATAGAAAAGTCATATCGCTATCGTGACAAATGTCAAAAATTATGGAGAGGCTACTAACCGAATATATAATATAAATTGTAATTTTGAAAAAAAGAAAGAAAATATTAGAGTTGCACACGTCTATTATGTTTAAAGTGTCACAATACACCCGTCGACACGTAACATAGGATGGTCTCACATGTAAACTCAAGGGGCATTTTGTTCTTTGAAATTGGTCAAAGATGGTCAAAAATAGATTCGTGGTGGTCCAAGTACATTTTTAAAATAGAATATTGAAAACTTTCACAAAAAGTGTTGAAAATGTTGGCCGTATTCAAACCATGTATCACTATAAGAAAATATATAAATCGATGACAATGTAACAAATGGTAATAAAAAAATTATAATTAATATGTATTTAGTGATAATAAAATTATATTATCATAAAATATAATTTGCACAATATTAAGGATGGCAACATAATCTAATATTCATAATTAGTAACAGACATATGTTGACAACTTGTAACAATGAAATCTTATTCAAAAAATTCTAATGACAATTCTTTTTGTCATAAAATTGTTATTATAGGTGTGTTACTAAACTTATTTTTGGAACAAAGAATTTGGTATGGCAAAGTAGAAAGAAAATGAAAAGAATCAAAAATTAAAGTAAAAAATACTATCATTTAAAATAAAGAAAAAAAATTCTTTTTTATTTTCCTTTACAAAATCCAAAAAACCAAATGTAGGGTAATTGTCAATGACGACAAATAAAATACTAATTCTTGTCACCATTGAATTAAATTATGACAACATAAAATATTATTATACCAAAAAACTTAGTTAGTGACACAATAGAAGGCATTGTTATTTAATATAACTATTGGTAATAATTTTTGGATTGTCATTTTTATATTTTTTCACTAAAATTACTTTTTCTTGTAGTGTATATATATGTGAAGGTTATGGTAATTTTTCAAAATAGGAAAAATTTGTTTGAAACTGTCAAAATAATTTTAGGAAGTGTACGTGTAATTCATAAAAAAACAAAAAACAAAAAACCAAAATAGTTGTTTGAAATTAAGTTTTGTTGTGAGGCACGAACATGATTTCACCCCTAGTTTTGAATGTAATAGTATACAGATAAAAAGCTTCCATTTTCTTTTAAGTCCTCATTTGTAGCTTTTTTCAAAAGTAAGAATAGAATTAAGGGATAATTACATCTACTATCTCTCTAAAGTATCAAAACTACAATTGATCCTCCAAAAATTTTCAATATTACAGAAAGTTACCTCAATAAAATTCATAATTACAAATGCCCCCTCATTCAACCGGTTTCCGATCATAATATGATGACGTCAGCAATTTTTTTTTGAAAATCCAAATCTACTCTTGCCTTAATTTTTATACGTTTTTCGTACATGTTAATTTATTTTTATGTGTAAATGCAATATAAATATATAAATAAACATGTATATGTACACATACATAATATACATATATATACACATACATACACAAACATTACACACACACACACACACACACATATATATATACACACACACACAAACTGCCGCCCACCACCCGCCGCCCGCCTCCGTCGTGGGCTAAGCCCGCTGCCATCCGGGAAAAGGTGAGAGAGAGATCGAGAGGGAGGGAGAGACAAATCGAGAAAGAGGGAGAGGGAGATCAATGGGGGAGGGAGGGAGAGCGAGAAGACGGAGTGAGAAGATCTAGGGGGAGGGAGGGAGAGCGAGAAGAGGGAGTGAGAGATCTAGAAGGAGGGAGGGAGAGAGCTTGAGGGAGGGAGGGAGAGAGAAGATCGATTGAAGGAGGGAGAGAGAGGGAGAAACAAGGGTGGCGGCGGTGGCATGGTGGTGGTGGTGGAGGAAGAAGGTGGGCGATAGTAGAAGAAGGAGAGGGCGGCGTCGGGGGGAGGGAGGGCGGTGGTGGTGAAGGAGGGGGTAGGAGCTAGGGTTTTATGGTGTTTAATTTAATGACAAATATAAAAATTAAAAATTAATTTACATATATATAGTACTTTTTATTTTTTTTAGTTTATTTTCCTCTTTTATTTACATATATATAGTTTTTTTATTTTAAAGTTTTATTTTTTCAGTTTATTATTTTTTATTAATATTAAGAAATAAAGGGTAAAATCGAAATTTTATAAAAAGTTGACCGGCAATAGAGGGTGTTTGTAATTATGAATTTTATGGAGATAACTCTCTGTAATATTAAAAATTTTGAAGGACCAATTATAATTTCGATATTTTAGAGGAGTAGTAGATATAATTATCCCTAGAATTAAAGAAAGTGGGCCGGACAGATTATTGAGGATTAAAACGATGATTAGAATTCGTTATATTAAGAGCAAGCGTGTGATGGGAAATGTGGATAAGAATTATTTTATAAAGTTAGCTTATACTTTTGCTCCCTAAATCAACATCCCAAATAATTTTTGCTTTAGAGAGAGTGGGCATCTTTGCTTTGCACTTGCACTACATGGACCCCAAACGAGAGAAAAAACGCACTTTCAACACCTTCAAATTGACTGCTCAATGGTTGGAGTATCTTTAACTTTAAAGCGTTGTGCGAAACACGTCACACTAGAAAACGTTAATGATGTAAAATAAAGGAACTCCTCTTAATTGTGTTAATTATGAATATGAGTGTGTAATTCACGAGATGTTGCATGAAAAAAAAAAAGATAAAAATCATTCACAACACTATTATGGCATTTTCAGCGAGTACAATAGTGGCTGAAGGAAAAAAAACATACTATTAAAACACGATAACGTCGCCACAAGTGGATAGGATATTTTATTATATACTATTAATTCTTTGACATTAGTCAAGAGTGGATGCATTTGAATGCCCCGAAAGTTTGATTTTTGATAATGTCATAACTGATGTGTGCTTTTTTTGGTTAACTATGTATCGAGGTTTGATATACTTCGGTTGATGTGTTAGCAACCTACTTGTCAAAAAGGGAAGAATGCATGTGAGACTAACTAATTTTGTTCAAACGTAGGCTTTCTGATGCGTAAATTAGTTTTAGGGTATTTGGAGAAAGAGGTGAATAGTAAAAATTACAATAACTTTACATGAAAATATGCAAAAATGTGTGTTGTACATAGAAGCGTAAGATACCTCATTTGGAAGAATCTTTTTTTTAGTTATATGAGAGAAGACCCCTGACTTGACATGGTTGATGGGGGTTAGTCGGCGGATTTGACTCATGATGTATAAGTGAACATATTATTTATTACTTCTTAAACTCCAAAAAGGCGACTTTAACCTTGCATTTAATGCATATCTTGTGTATTTAAAACCAATGATTGTATTTATGGGAAAACATTTAATGCTCCTGAGACCAATAAGGTGGACCCATATTCAGCAGGCGCGGATTTAGTGGCGGTAGGTATCAGTTTTGTCAGTTAATATCTTCCCATTGGTCTAATCAAAGTTGGCGAAGGCCGGGTTGAGGATTCATGTCCTTGATACAGCAACATTCGAGCCCACCCTCGCGCCTTAAGGCCACTTGTCCTCCCATTTGACTTGTCCTACATATGAAGTTTCTAGGGCTCAAAGAGGCCTCTTGTGGCTTTTTGAGCCACAGACCCATTTGAGGGGTAAGCCTGAAAGTATTCTCCCTCTTGTTACATTCACTTTGAGGATTCTCTTTTATATGCAAATGCTCTCTCGAGGACAGTAAATCACTTAAAGAACATCGGGTCTCATACTTGTGAATTCTAAGCTGACTGGCAAATGTTGACATATCTGGGTGAGGAGATGTGTGGTGCATCAATAACATATACATTCTAATAAAAAATTAACGTAGTTTATGAGACGTTTTTTTTGAAGTAAAGTAATTTTTTAAATTATGACATTATATATGTTAAAACAGATTTTTTTTTTTTTTTTTTTTTTTTTGGCAATGTTGAAGTCATTAGTTACATGGAGCTATACGGCGGTAAAACCGAGGATGGAGTCAGAGCGACGGCTGAACGGTGCATTCCTCACCCCTCAAGTGGTATATGTACCTCTAATATATATGACTTTGTTTTTCTCCCTCCCCTCAATAAGAGTTTCTTATATCGTCCGTAATTAGAACTTAATTTTAACTCATATTTTCTAGCATTCATTAGTGAGAAGACACATTGAAATATATGCCACAGGAGATAGAGAATCATGTAAATAAAATTTACTTTTAACTCGTAGTTTTTCCATCAATGCCGTGTAGAATGATCGCTAATACAGATAACTTATTTTATTTATATTTTACCTTAGTATCAAACCCTTATCATTAATTTATGCATTCCAACATATATATGCATTCGCCTTTTAATTTGCTGTCACTTTACATCCATTTCAAGATTTCCTAACTTTATCAGTCCTAGATGATATTATTATCTGCTGTTAAATTATGAGCTTTTCAACAAAAGATTTAAGTACTTGCGATATATTCTAAGCTTATCCATTTCTATCCAGTGTGAAGTGTCAATATACTTCCTGGCCATTAACTGGTTGGTTCCATCAAGGTCAACCTTATAATAATTTCCTAGCTGCATTAATTCACTACTAGAAGAAAGTTACAACTTTCATTTTTTTGTAACACCTAATTAAAAGCGTCTTAACAGAACCATATATTGAGACCATTTGTTTAAAGGGTCTTTATTTACATTAACATTTACTATGCATATTATGAAATATTTTCTAAAAAGTCTTAATAAAATTATTTTGTGACCTTTATATTTATGTGTCTCTTAAAGTTCTATGGGGACTTATTTTTTGAGACGCTTCCAAAAAAAATATCCCAACAATTTTTGTATTAACTAGTTTGTTGGTTATATTTGAATGTCATTCAAAATGTGTAATTACAATTTTTTTATTCTTATAGGTGTTTCTATGTTGTTAGATTTTTTTGGTTTAAATTTAATAGAGTTACAAAAATTAAAATTAAATAATTAATAATTTCAAAAATATATGATATGTTTGAAACAAAAAATATATTATCAACTTATCGTAATAGCCTAATGGTAGGATATTCTTCTTCTTTAATTGGAGGCTTGAGTCTGAAACCTACTGAGCGCAAAATATGCATTCTTCTAGGTCCATACAATCACACCACCAGATGGGTGCGATCTAGGCTCAAGTGCGGTTGGGCTGTCTCTCTCAAGGTTGGTGTTAGTTTGTCTGGAAAAGGTTCATTGGTGTTGGTTACCTTTTTGAGTGATTCTTCCAAAATTGTTAAATGTTTAATATGACACTTAAAAGTGTCATTATGTGTCCATATAGCTACATTTTGAGTATCACGTAAAACTAATCACAAGACAGTTTATATTGTCACTATTCCATGATTTGGAGACTCTTTAAAATGTATTAAAAGTAGTGCTTTGGAGACATTTTAAGATATTACGACCGCTACCTATGAGACAAAGCGTCTATATATATATAGTACTTGTTAGAACACCTTTCAATGTCATGATAGACATTTTTTCTAGTAGTGATTAATTACCTCTATCAACATTAGCTTATTTTGTTTGGAATAAGAAATTTTCATACATCAACTTTGGAGTGTTTTACAACTAACACAAGAATTTATGACAATAAAGACGTCTAGAATAAGATAAAGAGATAATACTAAAAAATAGTAACTAAATAAAGCAGAGTTATATGCAATTTGGTAGCCTAAGCTATAGCTGATTTAAAAAAAAAAAAAAAAGGAAACTCTGTGGACAAAAGTAATATATTAAAAATCTTGATTTTTTTAAAAAATAGCTTACCGCTTCAGAGGTTGATTTTTAGCCAAATAAACATGAATGTACTATTTTACACTCCTTTTTATATTCGAATAAATTAACGCAATATATATAATAAGTGATGCTCCCCAAAAATTAGTCCATTAGGCGTAGGATTCCCCTCGTATTGTGGTCCGACCAGAGGAGGCCCAGTCCGGAAGACGCACCTTGGTCTTCTTCATCCAAAAGGTGGACTAATTTTAAATCCTATGTACTAGAAAGCCCACATGGATAAAGGACTTCAAAAAATAGGACTTCAAGGATTCTCATACGCTCAACCGTTCCCTCTCTACAAATTTTCTAGTCGTTCGAAATTTGGTACGCATCAGTTGGCGCCATCTGTAGGAACTTGAGGTAAAGGCGTGAGAGAAAAAATGATTCATTATTGTATCTAGGAAGCAATCCCATGGCCAACGAGGCTAACACCACTTCAAGCGGAGTCGAAACTGCCAATATTCAAACCTCTAGATGCACTTTTTTACCTTTACGGGGCATTCGTCCACTCACTGTCATCAGAGGTTCCTCCACTAGGAGGTCTTTCAGCACCTACTAGTACCCTTGCTGTAGACATGCCTCCTATTGGGGTACCACCCTCATCCACAGGTCCCTTAACAGGTTCTATGGGATTGGCCTCGGAGGCTTGGCTACAAGAGGGACACATACACCACTCAAACAAGCCATTCTATGATGATCACCTCGATAGGATCTGCTTGAGTTGGTCGTGATGAATTCGACTCCGTGATCGATGAAGATGTTCTCAACGGCATCATGAGATCCCTTCCTCTTCTTCGAGAGGGGGCACCCACCACCCTTCCAGGAGGGATGCATATCCTTCACCCGGAGCAAAATCCTACTCCGGCCCTAGCATCAAGAGTCCCCCTCCTGTCATGGGCACCACAACAGCAACAATCCAAAGGTTTACTAGCGACATCCCTTTTGCATTGTCTGCCTTTACCGAACCTACAGTCCTTTATCCAACTATACCAAATACTCCCTATACCTTGGTGGAAACATCTCGGGATTCCATGAAATGGGAGGCTCGTATACTGCTCACCTTATGCGTTCTCACACAGGGGCTATGCTAATGCCCACAATTGACAGAATGCATGAGATCTTGAGGAAACTACAAAAAATACAAAGCCAACTAGCAGGAGAGGAATTACTCCCTCCTATGAACAACCCTTTAAGTCCAATAGTCATGGCTGAGGATCTCCTCCCAGGCATGAGCACATCAAATCTCCCAACATATGATTGGACTATAGATCCACAAGAACACATGGTGGAATTTGAAAGTCAAGTCTAACTTCATCAGAACATGTAATATGTATATATATAATTTTTCGAAAATGTGTGTGTGTGTGTATATATATATTTGAAAAATGTGTATTTTATGTCTAATAAATGAATAAAGAAGAAAATAATTTTAATTATTATAATTATGCATTTTGTAAAGAAACATATGCCTATATTACAAAGTGTTTATTGCAAAGAAAGATGTCACATAATATACATAGAATAATCATATAAACATCAAATAATACTTATATAAAATCTAAAATGTTAGAGAAAATTGGGTCCTTACAAAATAGGTCCATGGGTATCTCCAAATCCCAAATATCCTAGAGATTTGGCGAAACACCCTTCAACCGATCTCCTAGAGATTTGCCCTCCCCCTGGTTCGGAGGAGGCCACCCCGAGGATCCCTTGGGTTAGTTGGTGCAACGGCACCCCTATAAAAAGGCTACGACCCCTCATTTGGTAAACATGTTCTTACTCATGTTCTCACTTATTCTAACTCGAACTCTACTCTACGCTCTCTAATATACACTCTTCACTCCACTTAAAGCCTTGCAATCAAGCACACTACAATCATAAATGACTCACTTATACACAGGATTCCCCTATTGTCTTTCCTACCTTATTCACAATACAAGACCCTCAACTGTTTCCTCTCTCCAAATTTTTTGATCGTCCAAAATTTGTTACGCATCAATATGATAAAGATATATATATATATATATATATAAAATATATATGAATATACATATCAAACCATTCAAATAATTGCTACCACCTACAACCGACCGTGTCGCTTGGCACCACTAGCGTATACCCTCTTCCCCCATTTTTACTCATTTTGAAACCCTCACTGAAACCCCCTACTCCAGCACAGAACAAAAAATCTTTGTTAAGGGGACGAGGTCAATTTTTTTTTTTTGGAAAAATAAACACATTTCTATCATTTAGTGGGGAAAATTTTTAAAAATTCAAAAATGCATGTAAATTCTAGATCCCCCTCCCCCGGCTCCATCACTAGCCAATTCAATTTGAGAACCCAATCATCCTTTGTCAATCTAGGAAAACGCGTGGATTGTAGCGGAAAAAATCAGTCGAATTTCTGCCAGAAAAGTGTCCACTGGACTAATCTATAATTGGTTTTCATTGCCACCATCACTAGAGGGTTGCTCGCTATCCACCACCATTGCTAGAACTGTAATACCCCAAATTATGCCTCTTTTTTTTTGTAGTTGAATGGGGATTTAAGCCTAACTCTCCTAAGTGGGAAGATAAGGGTTCTTCCACTAGACTATTGTAAGGAATTATGATGTATCTTGTTTTGTTTTGTTTTATACTTATTAAATATTGAACAATTACATCCATAATTTCTACTACCCCATTTAATTTGGATTATTATTTAGTACTTGTGTTTCACTAATACGAATAACATCCCTAATGTGTGAAACTTTTCTAAGATAGATTATTATAATTAAATTTATAGTATATAAATAAATAAAATAATTATTTTTTTTCTGGAATGAAATTGAAAAAGAAGTTTATGAACTTTTTGGATATAAAATTTATTTGGAGAGGCTTCAAATAATTTTAAAGAAAACTCATATTTTTATAAATAAATTTTTGCAATTGATGAGTTCCAACCCTGGTCACTCACAACTCGAAAGAAGAAAAGCTTTGTCAGTACAGTATTTAAGAAGTAGTTGTCATGACTTATTTTATTTAAACTTATTACATATCATTAATTTATTTGTTTCTTAAACATTCCGACAAAGATTTTTCGACAGGATAATGCCTTCGGAATTTTATTAATTTATTTATTTCTTAAAAAATATTGCCCTTAGACAGTGTTTGCATAAATTTTCTCCGGCCCCGCCGAAGTGGCCGCTCAGGGTTCGAACCGGCTGAGTTCGATTGGAAAACAGTCAATTCGAAGTGAGCTTTCTCGTGTTCGGGTGCGGGCGTGCCAGTGTGCAGGAGCACACAAGTGGAAGTCTTGTGTTTCGAAGTGAAAAAGTGCAGTTCGAAGTGAAAACAAAGATGTAATACAATTCGAAATGAAAAATGTAACGCGCCCAAGACTTCTATCTGAAAAACGACTGAATCGGAGTAGGCAAACACTACCCCTGAGGTTCTACTTGCCTACAACTTAATGTAGGACTTAACTATTCAGCACTTTCAAAATCGAAAAGGGTCGAAAAGTTTAAATCGAAGAGAAAATAAATTCGAAGACGATAGCTACTCGCCAAATGGACTTTACAGGACTCGACTACAAACACACGCATTGATGACTCGGGCCATATCTATGACAGAGATGCATTGAGCAGTCCCTAAGAACTCTAGCTACAAATCGGCCACATTGATGACTCCGGCCATATCTACCTGTGGGCGTATTCAAAGGTTGTTCACTCCGACGAGCATTGATTGACTCCGTCTGTACTCCTCTTCATGCATGCGCTCGATATGAATGCTGGATACCACTCCGTCGCATTGATATCTCACTTCGAACCGGGCCCAATCCGAGTGAGTGATGGCTACGACCTCGTGACGTTACGGAATGAGTGCATTGATATCCTCACTTCAAGCCGAATGAGGTATGGCTACAAACACCCGTAGCGGTTTTCTACCTACTTGAACTAAAGCTATTCTTTGTTCATTTAAGCTAAGAAATCAGATAAGTATGGACTTCTTGATTGAGAGAATTGTGTTGATTGTTGATTGACGTTGTTGATGATTTATGATTAATGATTCATCTCCATGCTATGAATCCAGCTCCTTTTATAGGCTTCAGGCTACAACCACATTCCTTTATTTTTGGAGTTGGATGACTTCAAAAGACTTGATTATTTGAAATGGATGGACCTCCTTATTTGTTGCTATGGCAGTTATGCCATCTCATTTGTATTTTAAATTTTCAGCAACACATGGCTTTATTTTAGGCATGTGCAGATGCCTATTTTTAGCCATTTCCTAACAACCCCTAATTGTGAGGGATTTGAATTTAAATCTATTATTATATTTATTTTATTTTATATTTTTGGCCGATTGGGCCATGGGCCGTTATTTCATTCCGGCATGGGCCTAATTATTTCATTTCGGCGTGGCGAAAAAGGGCCAAAACCAGCCCACTCCGATTTTATGCAAAAATTTATTTTTTGGGCTCAAACACTGCCCCCCGCAAGTTGTGATTAAATGTAAAATTTGATCATAACTTGGTTAAAACTCCTCCTAACTTGTGCCATTGATTTGGCGACTTCTTTATTCATGTCAGCCATGTACGATTTGGCAACTTAGCTCTCTCCATAGGCATGAACAGAATGAAGAAAGGAATATTTATTTAAGCAATGGCTATCACGTCACCAATTGCCATAATAAAATTTGGTAATCAAGCCACTACTAGAAAAAAGGCTTTTAGCCACGGATTTTAGCCACGGATTTGGCAAAAAATCCGTGGCCAAAGAGATTAGCCATGGATTGGCCACGGATTAGCCACGGATTAGCCACGGATTGGCCACGGATTAGCCACGGATTTTTTCCGTGGCTAAAAGTGGCGTGGCTAATCTCAGCCACGGCTTTTTAGCCACGGCTGGGATTAGCCACGGCCAAGCCGTGGCCAATTTTGGCCACCTTTTTGTTGGATGGGCGTGGCCATGGCTAAGGGCCACGGTCCGACCGTGGCTAAACCGTGGCCCTTAGCCATGGATTGGCCACGGCCTGGCCGTGGCCCTTAGCCACGGATTGGCCACGGCCTGGCCGTGGCTAATCCGTGGCCCCTGACATTAAAAAAAAAAGCTAATCAGACCGTACCCGCATTCCTACCCGCGCCCCAACCCGCGCCCGAAACCTAGACCCACGTCCCCCAAGCATTTTTTTTTGCGCTCAAGGAGATTCGAACACGAGACATCAATGTTGTAATTGGAGCATGCAACCGTTGCGGCAGAGGAATTCTTTGGTTATGGATTGATTTTTTTTATACTTAAACTATATTTTTACAATATTTTAAACTTAAATTATCTAATAAATTTCATTAGTATTATCAATTTTTGTAATTTTATTGTAGTAATTTTTATAAATTATTAACCAATTATTTTTTTAAAATTAAAGATATTTACCTATGACTTTATCATTCAATATTAATTTTTCTTTTTATGACAAATATTTAATAAATTAATATATCAAAAACAAAAATTATAACAAAAATCTATTTATATAATTTATATTTAGATAATAGCAACTTTAATTAGTGATCATTTGCCAATATATTCGTATATGTGTGGTATTATATATATATATATATATGTCAAGTATACATATCATATATATATATATATCAATAAATGTATCTATTTTAAATATGTCCAAGTATATATGTATCAATATATATATATATGTATATATAAATGTCCAAGTATATATATATATGTCCAAGTATATATATATATGTCCAAGTATATATAGATAATTTAAATTTATATAATTAAAATATCAATAACAAAAATTTATATATGTGTGGTATTATATATATATATATATATATGTCAAGTATGACATATATATATATATATCAATATATGTATCTATTTTAAAGATGTACAAGTATATATGTATCAATATATATATATATATATAAATATCCAAGTATATATATGTCCAATATCTTCGTATATGTGTGGTACTATATATATATATATATGTCAAGTATACATATCATATATATATATATATATCAATATATGTATCTATTTTAAATATGTCCAAGTATATATGTATCAAAATATATATATATATATATAAATGTCCAAGTATATATATATATATATGTCCAAGTATATACAGATAATTTAAATTTAGATAATTAAAATATCAATAACAAAAATTTATCCGTTGTGCAAAAAATCAAAAAAAAAAAAAAAATAGCCACGGATTGCCCGTGGCTAATAGCCACGGATTAGGCCGCGGCTAATTTTTTTTTTAAATTTTTTGCACCACATATAAATTTATATATATATATATATATTGATACATATATAAATTTATGTTGATACATATATATGTGTATATATATATGAATCAATATATGTGTATATATATGTCCAAGTATATATATCATATATACATATATCAATATATATATATGTCAATGTGTATCTTATATATATTAATATATTATATGTACATTCTAATCCTCTATATATAGTCTATATGATATAACTATATATAACATATCTAATATAAGTTACAAATGTAAAGTGCATATATATATATCGATCAAATATATATATATATATATCTAATCATATGTACTATATATGTTCAATCATCTGTATGAAATAAACATATATTAGCGTATTATATATCTAATATATGTTATATATGTACTTATATAGCTAATATATATACATCTAATTAGACATAAATACATATATATATGAGTATATCTAAACTTATACGTATGTAACATATCCAATCATTTATTATATATATCAATATACATAATAAACATATATTACTTACGTATTGCAAAAATTAATTATTAAACAAAAAATTAAAGTGGTGTAGTGGTTTGATTCTCTAACTTCAACTAACAGGTAAAGAGTTCAACCATATCCGGTGCAAAAAAAAATAAAAAAAAATTTGCCCAGGAATTTTTAGCCACGGTCTGGCCGTTGCTAACTCGTGGATGTTAGCCACGGCCTAGCCGTGGCTAATCCGTGGCTATTAGCCACCAAAAATAGCCACGGATTGGCCGTGGCTAAATTAGCCACGGCCCGTCCGTGGCCAATCCGTGGCTAAGTTTTTTTTTATTTTTTATTTAAATCCGTGGCTAAAATCCATGGCTATTTACAGTTTTTTTAGTAGTGAGCCATATTAATATGATAAAATAAAAATAAAACTAAGTTACCTGAACCCCACTTCGTTGGCAGCTTCCCTTCTAGATCCATCTTCTCTTTGCTTTGGGATATTTTAAGCCATACTTTGGCTCATTTTTGAACACATTCTTTTTCTTTCGATCTATCAAGTTATTTGATTTGCTTGCGTTAAGATTCCTTCAAAAAACATTCTAAATGTGGAAAAGAAATCCCTCAAGCGCATCGATAACATGATTGGTTCGAAATAGAAAATGACTCTAAATTCGATTTGGCCTAGTGGCCATTTTGACCTAGATTATTCTGGCGTTCCAATGGCAATGTTTCCCACAACGTAGGGATATATTTCTTAAGATATTTGCCATTTATCGGATCCCTGAGCAAGTTTCCATCCATGCTTTCCAGTAAATAGGCTTTTCCCCTAGTTATCGAATAGATCGAAAAGGGCCCTTCCCAATTAGGGCTCCATTTTCCAAACACAGCGTCTCTTTTTTCCAAGGGGAAAACAACCTTCCACACGAGGTCGCCAATTTGAAACTTCTTGGCTTTGACCTTTCTATTGTACGCTCTGGCAACTTGTTTTTTCTGAACCTCAATGGAGTCTAGCGCCTGTATCCTGATGTTTTCTACTGCATCCAATTCATCCACCATCTTGTGATGATACTCTTTGATGGTGAGATTATTTTGATGAGCTATCCGTGCAGATCTCACGTTGATTTCCATGGGTAGGACTGCATCGTGGCCATAAGTGAGTTGGAATGGGGAAGTCCCTGTACCGGTGCGTTTACTTGTTCGATAGGCCCACAATGCCTCAGAAAGCAACAAATGCTATGCTCTAGGATTCCCTTCCACCATTTTCGAAATGATACCTTTTAAGGTTTTATTGGTGGATTCAGCTTGCCCATTCCCTTGTGCATAATATGGCGTAGAATGTGTGAGTTGGATGCCATATTCAGTGGCAAAAGCCTGAATTTCGGATCCCTGTGAACATGGTTCCCCTATCTGTTACGATAGTCTGAGGGATTCCAAATCTATGCACCAAGTGGTCTTTGATAAACCTTATTATCGTTCCTTGATCTGTTTGCTTGAGGGGAATAGCCTCCACCCATTTAGTAAAGTAGTCCGTCGCAGTGATGATATGGGTATGTTGCTTCGAAGAGGGAGGAGAAATGGCTCCTATTAAATCGATGGCCCAACATCGGAATGGCCAGGGCTTAATTATTAAATTCATTTCCTCCGCCGGCACTCTTTGAATTGGACCATGTAGCTGGCATTTTTCACACCCTTTGGCCAGCCAATGGCAATCTTGCACCATTTTTGGCCAGAAATAGCCATACCTCTTGATTAACCATGCCATTTTACGGCCACTCTGATGGGCCCCGCATACTCCTTCGTGGACTTCCATCATGATTTTCATTGCCTCATCTTGTCCGACACATTGTAAGAATACGTCATCATGACCTCGTCGGTATAGCGAGCTACTTTCCAGAACCACATAGTTAGCGGCTCTCATTTTGACACTCCGAGGTGCTCCTTGGGAAGGATCATTTAAATACCTTAATATTGGTTCGCGCCAATCCTCAACTTGTTTCATGGTACTTTCTATAGCGCAAACATTGATTCTTTCGAAATGAGAGGGATAGGACTGCCTTGTGATGGTATAGCTGGCGGCCATACAATTTCTGGGAAACTCTGCTCCAGTGGCTATCTGAGCCAATTCATTGGCTTCGAAGTTGGAGTTCCTAGCCACATGCTGAAATGTCACTTCGTCGAATCCCATTAACAAGGCATTGACAGTGGAGATATATCTATCTATTATGGGATTTCGGCATTGGAATTTTCCCTAGATCTATTCAATGACGAGTTGGGAATCCCCAATTACGCTGATACTAGATGCTCCTAACTCACGTAGTAATTCCAATCCAAGGATCAAGGCCCATATTCAGCCTGGTTATTGGTGCATGGGAAATCGAACTGGACTGACATGCCAGTCTTGATTCCTAATGGTGAAGTGACCACAATGCCAGCCCTACAGATGCTTTGTCTGTTCGTGATCCATCGAATTGGAGGGTCCAGGGCTTCATGAATAATGATAACATCTCGATTTGCTGAGCTACTTTGTCATCTATTTCGACACTGGGGTGGTCGGTGAGAAAATCGGCCAGGGCTTGGCCCTTCACAGCTTTTTGTGGAACAAATTGTAGTTGATACTCCATCAGGTGGATGGCCCAACGGCCTATCCGACCACGTACTACTGATCTCGAAAGCATATATTTGACCACATCGATGCTACTGATTACAAGAACCTTTACCGGTGGCAAATAATGCCGTAGCTTGACACATGCGAAATATAAGATCAAACACACCTTTTCGATTGGATGGTATCTTTGTTCTGTGTCGCTCAAATGCCTGCATAAGTAGTACACAGCTCGTTCGAGACCATTTTTGTCGTCTTGAGCCAAAAAGGCTCCAATGGTCTTGTCAGCTGCCGAAATGTAAAGCTTAAGTGGTTCTCCTTTTCGTGGCGGCATCATCACAGGAGGGGAAGTCAGAGCTTCCTTGATCTTATCAAATGCCTGCCCATGTTCTTCTGACCATTCGAATTGGTCATGGTCTTTTAATTTTAATAAGGGTGAGAAAATCTTGGTTTTGCCTGCAAGGTTCGAAATGAACCTTCTCAAATAATTGACTTTTTCAAGAAACTGTTGAAGTTCTTTCTTGGTTCGAGGTGGTTGGGCGGCCAATATGGCCTTTGCCTTGTTCGTTTCCACTTCGATTCCTTTCTTATGCACTAGGAACCCAAGAAAATGGCCTGCGGCCACTCCGAACACGCATTTTAGCGGGTTTAACTTCAACTGAAATGTTCTCATCCTGTCAAAGGCCTTAACCAGGTGCTCTAAATGCTGAGCAAAGCTGGTAGACTTAATGATGAGATCGTCGATGTAAACTTTGACGAAGTCATTCATGTAGTCATGAAAAATGCAATTCATAGCTCGCTGGTATGTAGCTCCAGCATTTTTAAGGCCAAACGGCATAACCTTCCATTGAAAGGTACCAATGCCCCCTGGGCATTGAAATGCCAGTTTCGGGATATCCTCTTCGGCTACGAAGATCTGATTGTATCCTACATTGCCGTCGACAAGAGTTAAGTACTCATGCCCTGCAACGGCATCTATTATCATGTCGGCCATTGGCATCGTGTACTCATCTTTCGGAGATGCCAAATTTAGATCCCTAAAGTCTATGCAAATTCTCAGTTTGCCATTCTTTTTGATAACTGGCACGACATTGGCCACCCATTCGGGGTATCTGGCCACTTCGATGAAGTCTGCTTTAAGAAGCCTTTGAATCTCTTCTTTGATCAATACACAGACCTCGTCGGACATGCGTCGGAGAGGCTGTTTGCGTGGCTTAAACCCAGGCAAAATGGGTATTCGATGTTCTACCAAGCCTCTGCTAAGACCAGGCATTTTATCATAATTCCATGCAAAACAGTCTTTGTATTCTTTGAGTATGTTGATCATGGCCTCTTTATCTTCTGGGCTTAATAAAGCACTAATGTATGTGGGCCTATGATCATTTTCATTGCCAAGCTCCACTTCGATGACAGGATCTTGAACCTGAATCCTAACGTCATCGAGTTTTGCCGGAGCGGCATTCAATTCCTTTAGTGTGATCCCATCCGTCGAAGTGAGATCCTGATCGTGCTCATAAATTACATCCGCATTACAACTATAGTAATTGGAAAGGTCTTTGGCCAATAAGGCCAGAGTGTTATTTACTATTACTGATCCGGTGCAATCCGAAATTATTACAATTTCGTCTAAATCGACGTTATTCATGATCAATATTTTGAAAAGTAGAAAGCGGCCTTTCTTCGATATTGCAAGGCCTGCTAACTTCCTTAGTCATTGCTACTTCTAAACTAACTGGCGCTACAGACAAAGTGGCACAAAGCGGACGGCCATATTTGTCCTGTCCGATAAATCTGTATGGTCCAACATTGTCGGAATAGTACCTAGCTTCTACTACATTCACATTGGCCGTAAACGGCCTTTCTTCTGCCTTCACTATCTCTGGTTCGCTCTCGCCATCTCCCAAAAATACCAAGAACTGGTGTAAAGTCGAAGGGATGCACATGGCGGAATGGATCCAATCCCTTCCTAGCAAGGCATTGTAGGAAGTCTTCGCATCTATAACGAAAAAGGCAGAAGTGACTGTCTTACTCCCAATACTTACTTCGATTGGCAATATCCCCATGATGTCTGCTTTTCCTCCTGCAAAATTGCTGATCACCACATCTGTCTTAAGAAGATCATCCTTCTCCTTTCCAATGCGTCTCATGGTTTGGAGGGGCATGATATTCACTGCGGCTCCATACCATGTTCACTGTCACCCCAAACTTCACTGCTTTTCTCCCATGTTATCCTAAGAATCACTGTTAGCATTAGTATCGGAAAGGAATGCCCATACCATGTTACATTCCATGTTGATAGCATCGCCACTGGATGACGGTATATCCGTGGTTTCCATTGGCAACTCCTTGTCGATCTGGTTTAGTTCTTCCATCTTCACGATCCATTCACTCAGATCGACCTCTCTGATATTGTCTGGTCGGCTTGGGACACCGTTCTTTGATTCATCACTTTCTAGTATCATTGGGTCCGCAATCTTTTTTTTCGATTGACTGTCAGTCGGGGTGATTTTCTGGCTTCTTGGCTCTGTTTACATCACTGCCTTACCCTTGATGGGTTTCGTTGTTTTCCTTTTGAGTATTTCAGCTTCTTTCCGTTGCCTCAAATGTCTGCGATACTGTGTTCTCGTCATCTCACGAGGACTTCTTCCGTTTGGGAACTTAGGATGTCTTACTGTCGTCCAACGTCCTTCCTGGACTGCTGGCGGTTTAATGAACCTAGAATGAACCGGTTCTCGAGTTGGTTCATGTCTTCGAGGTGGGCTAGAGGGTGCCCTCCCTTTATCACTTCTGTCAGTCCTTCGGGAAGGACTTCGATTTCTCTTATCCCGAGATTTTCTCGCAATGGATTGCCATTGGCACAATGCCCCCCGAGCATGTGAAGGGGATATGGCACCACAGGCGGCTGTGGAATCATGGAAAACCTGGCCATGGGATTGGCTCAAGGATAGTAAGCTCCCGCTAGATAGACCCATGGCATTGTTGCCATTTCGGAATGACATCTAGCACAAAGGCCCAATTGCCATCCTGACTGTGTTATTTCCTGCTCAGTTTGTTGGTTTTTCTTTTCGGTTGGGTCATCCTGAACGTTGACCATGTTTACTCCCTCCGCCTGGAATGGTTCTTTGTCAATTCCATTTTCTTATTCATCCATTCCGGCAGAAAGTGCAACGTGCCGTTGTCTAGGCAGCTCTGTATCATCCATCTGAAAACCAAACAATCATTAGTGTTATGAGTCCATGCATTATGAAATTTGCAGTACACTTTGCCTTCCAGCTCTTTGGTTGTTGGCATTCTATGGTCATTAGGCACTTTGATTTTGCCATCAGCCAATAAGTGATCAAAAATAGCTTTGGTTTTCGACACATCGAAACCATAGCGCCTCTCTGTTTTAGAACGAAACTCTGGTTTATTCAGCATGCCAGGAGGCATTTTGATATGAGGCTGTAATGCCCTTGGTTTTATTAAAGTCGGGCAAACCGTGTTCTTTTGGCAAACGACTTTGACTAGGCCCACTTCGTTCTCCCAATGTTCTTTTTCAACACTGACCAAGTCATCTTGGACTTCGGCTAGGCCTACTTGATAATGAGTGGCCTTACCGTGATGACTTCTTCGATTTTCTTCTTTCAAAAGTTTTTCATACTCAGTGACGTGCCTAATTAAATCAAAAATGGATGCAAATTGTTGGCCAAACTTATATAACCTTCGAGGTGCATGCCTCCCATGGCCAAACTTATATAACTTTCTTCGGCCATGATCACTGGGCAAAAGTGTCTGGCCCGGACGAATCTTCCCATGTATTCCTCGGCTGACTCCCCGAACATTTGTCTCATATTGGTTAACTCCGATATGGATACCTCAGGGGGTAGTCGGTAGAAATGACTATGAAAAAGATTCTCCATGGTTGGCCAGTCGGGTACAGACCCAGGTCTAAGTCTGATGTACCACAAAAAAGCTTCTCCAGTTAATGAATTCGGAAATAAACGTAATTTTAGGTTTCCGTCCATTCCGATCTCTCCACATTGTGTGGTGAATTTGGCAATATGTTCAATGGTGGTTTGTGACCCATCCCCGTTAAACAAAGTAAAAATTGGGATCCTGAACCCTGGGGGAAAAGGAATCGCATCAATATGAGGGGGATATGGGCGAGAATACCTGGGTGGCGAGGTTGATCGTTTATGCCTTGCCAACTCCTGTCGCAACATTTCCTGTATCTCTTGTCGAGACACGGCTGTGTTGTCATTTCGATTCGTGGCAGGCTGGGGTCTTTCCGCCACATGTGGCATTGCATAGGGGATTTCAGGTCCGTCGAAATGATCCCGGGAGCCTGATCTTTCTCCTTCCAAGAGTATTCCTCTGAATTCGAATGCCACTCTTTTGCCAGTATCCATGTTGGGGTATCTTCCACGGCGATCATTACCTCCAATGTTTAATCGTTTTGGCCGTGCATCGGCAAGGTCAGGCTTGTGTCGTTGTTCGGCCTCATTTTGTCGTGGAGGTTCTCTCACCGGCGGAACGTTGTCCATTCTTGCCGCCACGCTGCGCAAGTTTATTCCGTAATGTGGATCTGTTACTCAGAGTGATTCTAACATAGAGGCCATTTGTTCGGCCCTCTCCGATTCTTCCTGACGTTGTCTTTCTATCAACTCCTGAAATCTACGGTTAGATTCCAAGATCCACTTTTCCATCACATATAATGCGTCTTCGCCACAATTGGCCACTCTGGCCAGCAAGGCGGGTGCTTCTTGAATCGGCGCCTCTTCAGGCGCTTTCTGATTTCGCTCGAGCCTGTCAATGATGGCCTGAACGTTGGGAGGTGGATTATGTCCACTCATCTCTTCGTTCTGATCACTGGCTGCCTCGCTTCCACTGTCTGAACCGAGGTCAGCTCGAGTTTGTCTCCTTAAGCGTGGTGGTGCCATAGCTTGCTGTTTATGAATTTTAATTTTTAATTTTTTATTTTTTATGATTTTTCAATATAGAATGCAAGTATGCAATTGACCGAAATAAAACGTGCTTTCTAAGACCTGAATGCTGACAAAACCTTTTCGAAAATTGAAGTGCTGTCCCGTTAGGTGTGCCAGAAAGATATGTTTGCATAAATTTTGGCGCGACCGTGGGTTGATCAGGGGAATGGCACTCCGATTGGTCTTACTAAAAAATTAGAAGTCCCACCAGGCGTGCCAGAAAGATATGTTTGCATAAATTTTCTCCGGCCTCGCCGAAGTGGCCGCTCAGGGTTCGAACCGGCTGAGTTCGATTGGAAAACAGCCAATTCGAAGTGAGCTTTCTCGTGTTCGGGTGCGGGTGTGCCAGTGTGCAGGAGCATACAAGTGGAAGTCTTGTGTTTCGAAGTGAAAAAGTGCAGTTCGAAGTGAAAACAAAGATGTAATACAATTCGAAATGAAAAATGTAACGCGCCCAAGACTTCTATCTGAAAAACGACTGAATCGGAGTAGGCAAACACTACCCCTGAGGTTCTACTTGCCTACAACTTAATGTAGGACTTAACCATTTAGTACTTTCAAAATCGAAAAGGGTCGAAAAGTTTAAATCGAAGAGAAAATAAATTCGAAGACGATAGCTACTCGCCAAATGGACTTTACAGGACTCGACTACAAACACACGCATTGATGACTCGGGCCATATCTATGACAGAGATGCATTGAGCAGTCCCTAAGAACTCTAGCTACAAATCGGCCACATTGATGACTCCGGCCATATCTACCTGTGGGCGTATTCAAAGGCTGTTCACTCCGACGAGCATTGATTGACTCCGTCTGTACTCCTCTTCATGCATGCGCTCGATATGAATGCTGGATACCATTCCGTCGCATTGATATCTCACTTCGAACCAGGCCCAATCCGAGTGAGTGATGGCTACGACCTCGTGACGTTACGGAATGAGTGCATTGATATCCTCACTTCGAGCCGAATGAGGTATGGCTACAAACACCCGTAGCGGTTTTCTACCTACTTGAACTAAAGCTATTCTTTGTTCATTTAATCTAAGAAATCAGAGAAGTGTGGACTTCTTGATTGAGAGAGTTGTTGTGTTTGTTGATTGACGTTGTGTGTGTTCATGAATGAAGAATCCAGCTCTCCTTTTATTGGCTTCAAGCTGCAACTGTATCCCTTTATTCTTGGAGCTGAAAGACTTCAAAAGACTTGATTATTTGAAATGGATGGACCTCCTTATTTGTTGCTATGGCAGTTATGCCATCTCATTTGAAATTTAAATTTTCAGCCAACACATGGCCTTTATTTTAGGTATGTGCAGGTATAACAATGCTTATTTTTAGCCAATCTGTTATTTTCCATCTAACAACTCCTAAAAGTGAGGGGTTTGAATTTAAATTTATTATCTATTTTCTATTTTTATATTTTTGGCCGACTGGGCCATGGGCCATGATTCATTCCGGCCTGGGCCTCCAACATGGGCTCTGTAGACGCGTCGAAGTGACCTGAGCTTTACTAATTCATTTCGGCGTGGCGAAAAGGACCAAAATAAGCCCACTCCGAATTTATACAAAAATTCATTTTTGGGCCCAAACATACAGCAAATAACTCTATTTTTGCACTTATTGAGATTTGGACCGTAGTCTCCCCACAAGTGAAAAGAACAATTAGGCTACTTTTAAAATTGCTAATACAGGTTTTTGCTTTACCTCGAGAGAAAAACGAAGGGTTTTTGGTTCTTTTGTTTTTTCACTTATGATATTATTGTACAATGTGTTTTTTTTTATAAATATTCCTATAGAAAAATTCTACCCGAATCCCATTGGATTTTTTAAATATTTTGATAGAAAATAACTTTATTTTTGCACTTATTGAGATTCAAACTTTAGTCACCCCACAAGTGAAAAGAACAATTTTGCCATTAAGCTACTTGAAAAGTCACTAATATTATTCTTTTTTTAATTTTATGATATTATTGTACAATTTATTTTTAAAAAAATATTTTGGCAGAAATTTCCTGCCGGAATTCCGTTTGACTTATTAAACTTGTGATATTCTTGTACAATTTATTTTTTTAAAATATCACGATAGAAAAATTCCGTCACTACACAACTTATTAAAATTTATTGCTTGATGTTGGATTTTTTAAATATTGTACAAAAACGACTTATTTAAGAACAATTTAGAATGAGCATAAACCGAAAAACAAAAACTATACATTTTGCTCCATACACTTGTACCTATCTAATCAAGGGGCCTTTACCATCATCAATGGTCTAGATCAAGAGACACCATGGAGAGTGAGGCTAGGATCAAAAACAGATAATTCAAATTTCAAGCAAACATCGCATTTGATATAAACGGCCCTCAGGTCGATAATATTCTGTGAGAGAATTAGTGGAGAGGTATAAGCGTAAAGCCCCTTTATGCAAAAGATATGCACTTGTCTATTTCATTGGGTGCCCAAAACATGCACGTTTTGGAGAACCTCCTTCTTCTTTCCCCTCTTATTTTTGGTTAATTACAGTGACACCCCTTCAAAAAATTTTAAATTACCAACTCTTCCCATAATCTTTTCTAATTACAATAACCTCCCGTGTAAGTTTGCATAATTATAAAAATTAGAGAGAGATTACAAAATAACCTAATTGCACTCAACTAAAAATAATTAAGTAATATTTAAAATACCAAATTTTTGACAGATTTGCACTCTGTTGCTTGGTGATGTTTAAATAATACTTTTCGCTAAAGGTTCTATCACTCAAGGGGAAGTCACTGTAGGGTAGCTTTCGAAACAATGAGCCTTGGAGGGGAAGTCACTGTAATTATAAAAGATCGAGGGGAAGTTGACAATTTTATTTTTTAGGGGGTTTTAGTGTGATTAACCTTTACTTTTTCATGTGTGTGTTGCTGCAGCCAGTCATCCCATCAATCATTCCACTTATATATTCCCATCTTACTCCTCTCCATCAATGAAGTTAACCATATTTCCCCCGCTCTCTCTTCCTTAAAGACCACAAACAAACACTTGGTCTGATCAAACTATCATATCCGCAAAATGCATTTCACAAACAAGTTTTTCCTTCTCGTACTCATGTTTTCCTCTTGCATGGCGGATCAGTCTGAGTTCTTCGAAATCATGAGGAAATCACTCAAGGGAAACTCTTTATCCATCTGGGATTCAAACAAAGTGAAAAATTACTGCAACTACACAGGAATCACCTGTGATGATCAAGAAAACATTTTCCAGGTCGATATCTCAGGCTGGTCCCTGGAGGGAATATTTCCAGAGGAAATATGTTCTCACCTCCCTCAACTGCGTGTTCTGCGTGTTGGCAGCAACAAATTTCATGGTGAGTTCCCGCGCGGCATCATCAATTGCTCCTTCTTGGAGGAGCTCAACATGAGCTCTATATACTACACTGGGAAATTGCCGGATTTTTCTCCCCTGAAAAAATCCCTGAAAATTCTTGATCTCTCTTACAACTTCTTTTCGGGTGATTTTCCCATGTCCATCACAAATCTGACGAATCTCGAAATGCTTAATTTCAACGAAAACACAGAGCTAAACAGGTGGGAGCTCCCTCAGGGGATTTCGAGGCTGAACAAGCTCAAGTCAATGATACTGACGACATGCGGGATAACAGGTGAAATCCCAGCTTTCTTGGGAAATATGAGCTCACTAATCGATCTTGAATTTAGCGGGAACAATTTAACGGGAAAAATTCCCAAGGAATTCGGCCTGTTGAAAAATTTGCAGCACCTAGAGCTTTATTACAACCAGTTGGAAGGCAAAATACCAGAGGAGCTTGGCAATCTGACAGAAATCAGGGATTTAGACATGTCCGTGAACAGATTGACTGGAAATATTCCCATTTCAATATGCAAACTGCCACATCTTCGCGTTTTCCAGCTCTACAGCAATAGTCTGACAGGGACAATCCCGTCTGTCATTGCGAATTCGACAACTTTGAACACTTTGTCCCTTTACGGCAATTTCCTGACAGGGGAAGTCCCACAAAATCTCGGGACATCATCGGTCATTGTGGCGATCGACCTGTCTGAAAACACCTTGTCTGGGAGATTACCGCCGGGCCTCTGCAGTGGTGGCAAGCTGAACTATCTTCTCGTCCTGAAAAACATGTTCTCTGGAGAATTGCCGAGAAGCTATGCGGAATGTAAGACCCTGGTTCGTTTTCGTGTGAGTAGTAACAATTTGTCTGGAGATTTGCCAGAAGGGATTCTATCGCTTCCCCATGCGTCGATTATTGACGTCGCGTATAATGATTTTACGGGTTTTATTTCCGAGGATGTGGGAAATGCGAAAAACCTGTCAGAATTGTTCGTACAAGGAAACAGGATTTCGGGTGTTATCCCTTCTGAAATTGCTCTGGCTGTGAATCTTGTAAAGATTGATCTGAGCAACAATCTTCTTACGGGGGCAATACCCTCTGAAATTGGGTACTTAAGACGGCTCAATCTTTTGTTATTACAAGGTAACAAGCTGACTTCTTACATCCCCGAGTCGCTTTCTTATTTGACTTCTCTCAATGTTCTTGATCTGTCGAATAATGATTTGAGGGGAAATATACCAGAAAGCCTGTCTAAATTACTGCCCAATTCATTAAATTTCTCAAACAATCACCTTTCCGGTCCTATTCCTGTTTCATTCATAAAAGGAGGGTTGTTAGAGAGTTTTTCCGGCAATCCAGGGCTTTGCGTGCCCGTCTCTCTAGATTCATCGGGCACGAATTTCCCCATTTGTACTCAAAAGTATAACCGGAAGAAAATGAACTGTATTTGGTTGATAGTCATCTCAGTGGGAATTGTCGTCCTTGGAGCAATCCTATTTCTCAAAAGATGGATGTCCAAGGACAGACAGGTGATGGAAAACAAAGATGACCATATTACCCTTTCATCCTCGTTTTTCTCGTATGACGTCAAAAGCTTCCATCGTTTGAGCTTCGACCAACGGGAGATCATTGAGGCCATGATCGAAAAAAACATCGTTGGGTATGGTGGGTCCGGGACAGTCTACAAGGTTGAGCTCAACAATGGAGAAATCGTGGCCGTGAAAAAGCTCTGGAGTAGCCGAAAGGCTAACAATAACTACAAAGATTTTTACAACTCCTCCGCTTCTGATCAGGATGATCACCGGCTGATTCTGAACAAAGAATTGAAGACTGAAGTCGAGACTCTGGGAAGTGTGAGGCACAAGAATATTGTGAAACTCTATTGCTATTTTTCGAGTCTTGATTGTAGTTTGTTGGTGTATGAGTACATGCCTAATGGGAACCTTTGGGATGCACTTCATAGGGGCAAAGTTGTATTGGATTGGCCAACGAGGCATCAGATCGCGCTCGGGATAGCGCAGGGATTGGCATACCTACACCACGATCTGATGCCGCCGATCATTCATAGAGATATCAAGCCGACTAATATACTTTTGGATGTCAATTATCAGCCCAAAGTTGCAGATTTTGGCATTGCTAAAGTTTTGCAAGCTAGGGGGTCCATGGATTCTACTACTACCGTGATTGCAGGCACTTATGGCTACTTGGCACCAGGTAATCAATTCAGGATTCTCCATATTTTCTTCATATGTATCAATTTTTAGCCTTCAAATAGTATATGAAATTTGATTCTTAATTTGAAGTAGTTTAGTAGTATTTATTTCAGGTTCTATACAATAATGAAAATAGAATTATAGAAAACCATGGCACACAAAGGCAGCAAACTCTATGCATGACTAAATTTAGGGTTGTTTGCAAAAATTAAAACTATGAGATTTTCAACTTTTGCTCTTTGTTTTTCCTCTCCTTTTTGGTAGCTTAAAGAGTGCATGCAAAGCACGTTTTCTTATTATTATTTATATCAGCAGTTTACGAGTGTTTGCAATGTTTAACGTGGCATTTTTTAAGTAATTAAAAGTAAAAACAAAAAAAAAAAGGTTAAAAGACTGAACTTTGGTGGTAACTTGTAGGATATTTCATAATCTTTAGCAATTTTTAAAAGCATCTACTTTCTAAAACCCGCAGTTTTTAATGCTAACCACTTATGTCAAAGTAGCTTAAAACTAAACATTTTTAAAAGATATGAATTTCTTGCAGAAACCTTTTAAAAGTATAAGTTCAAATTACAATTATGCAAATAGATAAGGTTCATTTAATCCATTTTGTTAGTTCTCTTATAACAAGATCATGATCCACATGTTCCTCAAATTCTTGGTACACTGTCGTGGCAGAGTACGCATATTCTTCCAAGGCAACCACCAAATGTGATGTCTACAGTTTTGGAGTTGTGTTGATGGAACTAATAACGGGGAAGAAGCCAGTCGAGGCCGAGTTTGGGGAGAACAAGAACATAATATATTGGGTTTCGACGAAGGTCGAGACCAAGGAAGGTGCAATGGATGTGCTAGACAAACGAGTGTCGGGCTCTTTTAAGGATGATATGATCAAAGTCCTCGGCATCGCCATACGTTGCACGTGCAAAACTGCGACCCTTCGCCCCACCATGAATGAAGTTGTCCAGCTATTGATCGAGGCGGACCCTTGCAAATTCCCTTATTGCAACGTGTCAAACAAGAATAGTGCCAAAGACAACACCAATTCGATCAAGGCGTGAATACTCTTCTATCTATGCGTTTGATTCTGGCGGATCCCTGTTCTGCATCAAATATTAAAAATTATGTCACGCTTTTTACAGTAAGTATATTTTATAAAATAAATTAAATACGTGACAAAATATTAATTATTTAATGCATGAGTGGGGTCCTTGGCTTAATGTATAAGCACTAATAGGCAATAGGTACCTAGCTAGTTCCACTTAAAAACTCGCACTTGTTCTCCCAAGAATCTCCTACTTTTCCTTTTCTTGGACTATTGTAAATAATTGAGAACTAGTTTTGATATCTTTTTAACTGCTTTATGGCAACGAATAGCATCTATATATGTATATCTCTTGACCCACGAAGGAAAATAATTCTCTAGCTTTACCTTCATTTTTTTCTTTTTTTACTTTTTGAGTTGAAATTACCTTTATTTTTTTTTCTTTTTGTTTTGTCCTATGGAAAGATGATTACAAAGAAAAGATGCTGAAGGTGGAAAGTCCTGATTCGAAGGGACTTGTTTTATTGCATGAAAGTGGGGTTTCTGATTCTGCGTTCATAACTTTGTGGAGGGTCCTATTTAGCTTTATCTTATATGACGCTAAATATGCATCGAAAAATAAAAAATGGAGACAGCTTATTTGTTAGAGCACCTTTCTCTACATTGTGGAGAAGGATTAGCTTACTTTTTTTCTTTCCTCCTCCCATCCCCCCAATTTTGTTCTTTTCCTCAATGGATCGATAGAAATGTTAAACCCAAAAACTTATTAAAGCAACAGAAACGAATTGATCAAAGAAAAATTGAAAAGAAAAAGCGACCTTGTTTCACCACAGGGGTGTGCAATTAACACACATATATTAATAGATAAAGATTTTAGTTTGGCACCATAACAATTAGTCGCAAGTTGAATACTGACAAGTCTAGTGTCTAAGTTATAACTAAGTATTGACAGTATGTGATACGTAACAATTGAATGACAATATAACTATTATTCATTAGTAATATTGACACATTCGATGCATGTGCATAATAAAAAATAATTCTATTTAATGACTTACTAATTTTTTGGTAGTTTTTATACTATAAAAATATTTTCTATTATTTTTAATGGATTTATAAAATTAGTAATGAGTAAAAATAAAACAATTTAAAATAAGAAAACTAAGAAAACAATTGTAAAGAAATTTAAAAAAAAATAATATTGAATAGTACTGGGAGATACAAGAGGATTGGGAGAGAAGAAGGGGGAGAGAAAAAAAAATGGAGAGCAAATAAAAGTAGCGCAGTAAGAGGAGAGGGGAGAGATAGTTAAAGAAAGAAAAAATAGTTTGATAGACTAAAAAATTAAGCATATCAAAAGTAGTTATTAAATAATGTTGTCCCTTTATATAATAGTATAAATAGTATATATTATCACACTATTCAATTACTATCATTGGATTATCGCAGGACTTGCCTCTGAGGATCATGGATATTGAACACTTGTAAACAAGTTAATTTTAGCTCACTAAGTTAATATCATGAGATTATTGATATATAGCTTTTATTGTTAAGTAAGTAAAAACTATTATTGTGATACAATACAAATTTTATTAGTTAATATATATTGAAAATAGTGAAATTTTTAAACTCGTCACTTGACATCTTAATTATCATCTCCTCCTGCAATGTCCTTCCCTAATTTCCTCACTAGAATCCTATCCTAGTTGCAAACATAGACATTAAGAAACTGGAAATATTTAACAACGATTAAAGAAAAAGAATTTTATACGACATCCTTTGAGTACTTAACAATCTCTCATGGTATTTGAGGGACGCAAAAAGGATTCTAGCTTCAAACTTAGTATTCTAAGTCAAGCAATTACAAAAGAAAAGCATGAGAAAACTAGAGTCGTACAACATGTTGTTTAGATCAACTACTTGACGTTCAATTGTTACTATATGAAAATTAAAACCTAACAAATTAAGATAAAAAGAAAGACAAGCATAAGCTTGTGTATAGTAGGAAGAACACAAGTGCAGGAATTTATTTGCGTAACACAACGTTCTCATTGTAGATATATATGAACATTGTCTAGTGGTGGGGAAGGTCCTATTAAAGAATAAGATTCATCAAGGCAAATATATATATAGCAAATATATATATATATATATATATGTATATATGTATATATTTGGCGTGGTGGAAGAGCCATAAATAAAAAGTAACGAACCCCATTCATCAATAATTCAATGGTATTGTTCTGCAGCAAGAATTGACAGAGTAGACAGCTATATATGATAGTTTTAGGCATATAAGAAAATTATGAGGAAATAAATGTCCTTCAAGTGTACCATGAACCAAGAAAGGTGAACCAGCTTCCATCACTCGCTCTCTCTTTCTCTCAATCTACAATGTTTTGAGTTGGAAAGAAAAGTAAGTAACAATAACTCCACTAGCTCCAAGTTGCATAACTATTCACCATTTCTTAGTCATGAATCCACCTGAGGCAACCATTTTCACCACTTGAAAGCAAAGTCACTGAAAAAGTATAAACATAATTATTTAAAGAATTAACTGATAATAAGAAAACAATTCTATCCAAATGGGACATTTTTTCTGCTTAATACTATGCAAATGGGTCTTCAGATATAAAAATGATGATAAAAAAAAAAAAAATTAAGTACTCAAAATAGTAAAGTAATTTCAATCATTATTTTGTCACTATATCATGTGACAGACATTACTTAGCCATTAAGCAATTAGTAAACTTTTATAAATATTCAGTGTCGTGTAATATCAGTCAGTCACCAATCATGAACGTGTAACGATCACTAATTAGTTAATCGTGGTGATTGATCATTCAGTCACTACATGTCGGGGAATGAGGTCGATCACGAATCCTTCACAAATGTATCGAGTTTTAATCTATCACTATATGTTCACATTTTGTGACCGCTATTGTGGTAACCACTCGGTCGCTGTCATAATTCGGTTATAGATATGTCACAAACTTATCAACTTGTCATTTGTCACTAATGGGTCACTACTAGTGACCTATATATAGTCACAAATCTACTACAAATTTACTGCATTCACTAAGTAGTCACATTATTTTTCTATATGCTATAAACATAATCATTGATAATTTCATTAAAATACTATAAATGGAAAAAAAAAGTATTTGAAAAGAAACTTTTGAAAATATTAATAAATGCTCATAATTCATCTTTGAAAAATTAGTAATTACTCTATTTGGCAAAGAGCTCAATGAAGAAAAATATTCTTGTGAGACATTGGATATCATCACCTATAAAGAGTATGAACTAATTAATTTATAATTTAATTAACTTGCCATGAATAACTTTTGAATTAAATTTTTATAAGTCAATGTTATAATTTGTTTTTATTCTTTCCATAAATTTGAAATCATTACTTTATCAATTTGTAAGTTTTTGTTATATTCTATATATGGAAAAACTATGTTTGGGTCATATTAATATCTTTCTTATATATATATATATATAAGAATTCATCTAAAACCTATTTTAATTATAAGTTAGTTCTTTTATTGATGGTGATGTAAATTAAGTAATCCTATTCTATCAAACTTTTTTTTTATTATAAACATAATTTAATCCTATTTTATTTTGCAATTCTGTGATGATTTCAGATAGATAGTACTTTTCACTTCATGTACTAATAAATATTTTAAATTGATTAATTTAAATTAATTTGTTAATATAATTTATACTATACTATATATTTAATCAGATATTCTACACACATTCTATATTTTACTAATTTCTAAATTTATAAGTTCTTTGAATATTAATATATAAATGATTAAATGGTGACACAAGATTCAAAGTCAATAAGGAAAATTTAATTAATAGTATACACATAAAATTTTATAAAAGGCAAATATACCTTTTAAGTTAGTGAGTATACTTTATTTACATGATAACAATATTTAGTATTTTAACTTTAAAAATGTAAGAAAGATAAAAAAATATTTATTTTAGAAAATATAGAATATAAGTAAAAAGAAGAAAAGGCACTTTATTGCATGTAGGATTTGTGAATAGAGTTATAATACTTGTAAGCGAATATTATTAAAAATTCAAGTACGATATCCAAGTATTCTCATCTATATCCCCCACAAATCGATATGATCCCTTTTCCTCTAGGATTTAGGGTCCCTGTATTAACTTTGTTTAATGGGGATGCATCACAAACCACAATTGAGTATATAGCTAAATTCACTACATGGTGTGGAGAAGTCGGAATGGATGGTAACCTAGAATTACGATCATTTCCTAATTCTTTAACTTGTGAAGCTTTCTTATAGTACATCAAATTGAAACCAGGTTCCATTCCAGAGTGCCCTACTATGAAAAGTCTATTCCATATATAGTCACTTATATCGACTACACCCTCAGGTATGAATATTGGAATTAACTAATATGAGACAAATGCCCGAAGAGTTAGCCAAAGAGTATATGGGAAGGTTATGTCTAGGCCAGCCATTTTTGCCTAGTAATTATAACTCAAGAGAGTTACATTAGTTTGACCATAGGAAGCATGCACCTCGAGCTGAAAAACAAAATGTTTGGCCAACTAGTTACATCAATATTTGACCTGATCAAACATGTAATTGAGTATGAAAAATTACTAAGAGAAGAGAACCGTAGAGGTCACCACGACAAGGCCACTCATTATCAAGTGGGCCTAGCCAAAATTCAAGATCACCGAGTTAGTATAGAAGAGAGTCAATGGGAAAATGAAGTTGGCATAGCCCAAATCATTTGCCAAAAGAATACAATCTGCCGATTTTTAGTAAAACTAAGGGCGTTGCAGCCTCATATCAAAATGCCTCCTGGCATGCTAAACAAGCCAGAGTTCCATTCTGATATGGAAAGGCGTTGTGCTTTTGATGTCTCAAAAACTGAGGCCATCTTTGACTAGCTTTTAGCCGATTGCAAAATCAAAATTCCTAATGATCATGCCAACGGCCAAAAAGATGGAAGGTAGAATTTACTGCAAATTTTACAATGCTTGGACTCATAATACTAAAGATTGCTTGGTTTTCAGGTGGACGATTCAAGCTATTTGGATGACACTTTAAGTTTCTTGCCGGAATCGATGAACAAAAGATGGGAATCAATAAAGAACCATTCCAGGCAGAAGAAGTAAATATGGTCAATGTACAAGAAGGACCAATCGAAAAGAAAGATCAATAGAATGAACAAATGGTAGTACAACCAGAATGGCAGTTGGCCCTCTATGCCAGGTGCCATTCAAAAATGGTAACGGTGCCATGGTTTTATTCGACAGAAGCAATGAGTCCATATTATATTTGGGCCAATCCCTATGGCCAATTTTTCTTTGGTTCCATAACAGCCTATGGTGCCATATCCCCCTCATACGCTCGGGGGGCATTGTGCAAATGGTGAATTATCACAACAGAAATGGAATAGGAGCAAATGTAATCGAAATCCACTTTGAAGGGCTAACAAAATTAAAACCAAGTGACAAGAGAAAGGAACCGCTAGTCCACCCTGAAGACATGAGCTAGTCCGAGAGCCAGTTCATTCCAGGATTATCAGGCCACCAATAGCCCCAGAAGGTCATTGGACAATAGTGAGGCATCCCAAGTTCGCTAATGGGAAGAGCCCTCGTGAAATGGCCCGTATACAGTATTGAAGGAACTTACGATAGCACAAAGAAGCTGAATTTCTCAGGAAAGAGACAACAAAACCTATCAAAGGCAAACTTACGATTTCTATAGACCCAAAAGGCAAAGAAATCATTTCCACTAGTATCCAATTGAAAAAGAGAACTATCATTCCGATTATGTCGGAAAGAGATGAATCAAAAAATGATGCCACCAATTAATCGAAAGGTGTCGAAGAGGATGACTTTGGAGGAATGGATCAAAAAGATGGAGGAGTTGAATAAAAAAGACTGGAAGTTGCCAGTGGAAAGCAAAGCTTCGGACTTAACATCAGCCAGTACGACACCATTCACATGGAATGCAACATGGTATGGAGTTTCCTCCTAGTTTTATGGCTAATGTTGACTTCGGTAATGAAAGAGGTGTTAGCAATGAAGTATGGGATGATAGTAAGCCCGTAGGCCTTCTTTGTTAGTGACTCCAAACAGGTGACCCAAAAAAGTAACACAGTCAAAGGGATCAAAATTTTGTTCCAAAAGCCATTGCCAAGCATGACGAAGCATATGAAACCTCTTTTCATGGTTGGCCATCTCGATGGCAAACCCACAGGAAGAATGTTGGTAGATAATAGAGCCACTGTGAAAATCATGCCTCTTCACACCATGAAACGTACTGGATAATCAGCAACGTCGCAAGCAGGAAGGCTGGCATCATGGGCATTCTACCTGTCAAGATGAGCATTGGGAACAAGACCGTCACCTCTGCATTCTTTGCCCTCCCGCCCCCACCCCGACAACATATGTGCATGGATAATCATAGTGGCTAAGTGTTTGTTGGGCGGGGAAGTGGAGGGAAGGATGGAGTTAGAAATTTTTGTTTGGAAGACTTAAGATCAAATTTTTATAAAATATTAAGGGTATCTTCATGTTGAGGTAGGGGAGGAAACCTAAAATACTAAAAAAAATATAAATAAAAATTTGGAAAACAATTATTTGGTTATGCCAAATTAACTCGATTTAAACATATAGAGACACCAAAATAAGACCAATTTGTAATAAGAGAAGAAAATATATCAAGTTCTGTGGTGGTGGAAATTATACAAGCACGCATTACAGAGAAAAAGCTACTTATAACTAGTGCATCATTATTATTCATTTAGAGTTGTAGAAATAATCACTCAGCAACCAACGAGTTTCATTTACCAAAAAAAGACACCAACGAGTTCCACGCACTGTTAGATAAAGACCGAAGTAATCTTTGTGCCTAATGTAATGTTTGATAGGCTGGGATTCACATTTACAGTGCCTTCAAGCACGTTAGCCCTAAAACTTTTGAGTTGTTAAGTCTTATGCTGCAAAGGTAGAAATAATTGCCTATATACAAATATAAAAAGAAAGGATAGGGAAATAGAAGTATCATTCTTCTAGTCTGTTGTTTCACTACATGCTAAGAGCATTAGAAGAATGTCAGAAATTTTAATTTCAGATACGAAATTGAATTGTTATAAAGTATGAAAAATAATTGGTTTACTTGGAAAAAAATTTCAAATTTTGACAGAATTATTTATAAAATAGCATAGCTTCATATAAATTTGAAAAAATTACTTCTCCTGCTATTTTTTTGCTGTCTCCGTCCCTATTAAAAAATTCAATTTAAAAAAATGTAGAAATCACAGTATAGTACAACACCTTTGTTTAAAAATTTATATCTAAGATGAGCGTTGCTCAAATTCCTCATGGATAATTCATGCTTGTTTCATTTAATTTTACCAATATATATACACATATACACGTAAACTTTTTACAATTATTTACGTCAATAAATACAATAAATTCCACACGGATTAACCTGGACCAGCGTGACACCTTTATGATTGAGGTCAATTGGTCAATTTCCAAATTTCATTACACCATATAATACTCCAGTATACTCAAAAAAAATAGAAGAACCATCCAAAAGAGAAAAAAAAGTCAATTTGGAAAAAGGAGAGTTCCTGGAATTCTAACATATTTTCGTCTCTTACAATTAAGTTAATTGATCATTATTGCTGTAAAGTGTTTTCGTCATTCATTTGCTAGAATTACGTAAGTGGCAATTGGAATGCTTTCAAATTGGAAATTATATTGAGAATTATTAGAAAATTTTAATGCTTTCAAAATGGAAATTATACTGAGAATTATTGGAAAACATTTTCTCTTCTGAAGGCGTATATACATATTTCTTCTTCTAAGTTTTCTTAAAGAGAGTTTTGCTAAAATTATTGAAAATATCTTATAAGGTCTTGTAATTAACATATTTATGTAAGTTTTCAGAAAGCAAAAGATGTAAGATCTTTTTTATGTAATATTTAAAATCTTGAATTGAAATTAAGCAGTAAGTTTAATTATATGATGTAAGAAGTTAGTAGCAATAAATTTTTACTTTAAACACAAAACTAAGTTTGTTAAAATTTTCTTTAACAATCTTACGGGTAAATTTGTGTATCATTTTAGTTACATAAAATCTGAATGGCTAATTTTAAAATTTATAAGCTCATTAATTATTTAAGGGTTAGTAAATTCTTAATAATTAGTTTTGATTTATACACTCATAATGGGGGGAGGGGGGGGGGGGGTGTTTCTGTCTTTTTCCATTTCATAGGCTCGTGTTATGGATAGTCCATGCTTGTTTCTTTTAATATTACCAAAAACAATTACATATTTATGTAAAAAAATTTACATCAATGAAAGTCCATTTTTTATAATTCCTATACAAATTAACTGACGTTAGCACACATTGATACCGAAATACGAAGTTATTCGTATATGTCACCGAAAGAGGAAAAATGTATTCTCGTTAAACAAACTGTAATTTTCAACGCATAACATGGGAAAATATAATAACCGTGATGAAAATAATATGATTTCGAAATGACTCCAACCTTTTGGTGCCCCGTAATGTCGGATCGGGCGATTTAACGAGTCATTTAAAATTTAAAAAAATTAAAATTATTTATTGGCCACGGATAAATCCGTGGCCAAGTCCAAATTTTAAAAATAAAAAAATTTATTTATTTATTGGTCACGGATAAATCCGTTGCCAAATCCAAATTTTTTAAAAAAATTTAAAATTATTTATTGGCCACGGATAAATCCGTGGCCAAGTCTAAATTTAAAAAAACAAATTTAATTTATTTATTTATTGGCCACTGATTTATCCGTGGCCAAGTCCAATTTAAAAAAAAAAATTATTTATTGGCCACGGATAAATCCGTGGCCAAGTCCAAATTTTAAAAAAAAATTAAATTTTTATTTATTGGCCACGGATAAATCCGTGGCCAAGTCCAAATTTAAAAAACAAATTATATTAATTTATTGGCCACGGATAAATCCGTGGCCAAGTCTAAATTTTTTAAAAAAAATTTAAATTTATTTATTTATTGGCCACGGATAAATCCGTGGCCCAGTCCAAATTTTTTAAAAAAAAATTTATTTATTGGCCACGGATAAATCCGTGGCCAAGTCCAAATTTAAAAAAAAATTAAATTTATTTATTTATTGGCCACGGATTTATCCGTGGCCAAGTCCAAATTTAAAAAAAAAAAAAAATTATTTATTGGCCACGGATTTATCCGTGGCCAAGTCCAAATTTAAAAAAAAAAATATTTATTGGCCACGGATAAATCCGTGGCCAAGTCCAAATTTAAAAAAAAAAAATTTATTTATTTATTGGCCACGGATAAATCCGTGGCTAAGTCCAAATTTGTTTTAAAAAAAAATAAATTTATTTATTTATGTTTTTCTTTTAAATAAATTGAAATGGCCACGGAATTGTGGAAATTTGGCCACGGATTTATCCGTGGCCATATGTTTTCGTTTTTTTTTTTTATATCCGTGGCCATTTCCGTAGCTATTGGCAACCGATTTTATCCGTGGCTAAAAATCCGTGGCCAAAACCGTGTTTTCTAGTAGTGACCGTCACCTCTGCATTCTTTGCCCTCCCGCCCCCACCCCCACAACATATGTGCATGGATAATCATAGTGGCTAAGTGTTTGTTGGGCGGGGAAGTGGAGGGAAGGATGGAGTTAGAAATTTTTGTTTGGAAGACTTAAGATCAAATTTTTATAAAATATTAAGGGTATCTTCATGTTGAGGTAGGGGAGGAAACCTAAAATACTAAAAAAAATATAAATAAAAATTTGGAAAACAATTATTTGGTTATGCCAAGTTAACTCGATTTAAACATATAGGGACACCAAAATAAGACCAATTTGTAATAAGAGAAGAAAATATATCAAGTTCTGTGGTGGTGGAAATTATACAAGCACGCATTACAGAGAAAAAGCTACTTATAACTAGTGCATCATTATTATTCGTTTAGAGTTGTAGAAATAATCACTCAGCAACCAACGAGTTTCATTTACCAAAAAAAGACACCAACGAGTTCCACGCACTGTTAGATAAAGACCGACGTAATCTTTGTGCCTAATGTAATGTTTGATAGGCTGGGATTCACATTTTCAGTGCCTTCAAGCACGTTAGCCCTAAAACTTTTGAGTTGTTAAGTCTTATGCTGCAAAGGTAGAAATAATTGCCTATATACAAATATAAAAAGAAAGGATAGGGAAATACAAGTATCATTCTTCTAGTCTGTTGTTTCACTACATGCTAAGAGCATTAGAAGAATGTCAGAAATTTTAATTTCAGATACGAAATTGAATTGTTATAAAGTATGAAAAATAATTGGTTTACTTGGAAAAAAATTTCAATTTTTGACAGAATTATTTATAAAATAGCATAGCTTCATATAAATTTGAAAAAATTACTTCTCCTGCTATTTTTTTGCTGTCTCCGTCCCTATTAAAAAATTCAATTTAAAAAAATGTAGAAATCACAGTATAGTACCAACACCTTTGTTTAAAAATTTATATCTAAGATGAGCGTTGCTCAAATTCCTCATGGATAATTCATGCTTGTTTCATTTAATTTTACCAATATATATACACATATACACGTAAACTTTTTACAATTATTTACGTCAATAAATACAATAAATTCCACACGGATTAACCTGGACCAGCATGACACCTTTATGATTGAGGTCAATTGGTCAATTTCCAAATTTCATTACACCATATAATACTCCAGTATACTCGAAAAAAATAGAAGAACCATCCAAAAGAGAAAAAAAAGTCAATTTGGAAAAAGGAGAGTTCCTGGAATTCTAACATATTTTCGTCTCTTACAATTAAGTTAATTGATCATTATTGCTGTAAAGTGTTTTCGTCATTCATTTGCTAGAATTACGTAAGTGGCAATTGGAATGCTTTCAAATTGGAAATTATATTGAGAATTATTAGAAAATTTTAATGCTTTCAAAATGTAAATTATACTGAGAATTATTGGAAAACATTTTCTCTTCTGAAGGCGTATATACATATTTCTTCTTCTAAGTTTTCTTAAAGAGAGTTTTGCTAAAATTATTGAAAATATCTTATAAGGTCTTGTAATTAACATATTTATGTAAGTTTTCAGAAAGCAAAAGATGTAAGATCTTTTTTATGTAATATTTAAAATCTTGAATTGAAATTAAGCAGTAAGTTTAATTATATGATGTAAGAAGTTAGTAGCAATAAATTTTTACTTTAAACACAAAACTAAGTTTGTTAAAATTTTCTTTAACAATCTTACGGGTAAATTTGTGTATCATTTTAGTTACATAAAATCTGAATGGCTAATTTTAAAATTTATAAGCTCATTAATTATTTAAGGGTTAGTAAATTCTTAATAATTAGTTTTGATTTATACACTCATAATGGGGGTGGGGGGGGTGGGGGGTGGGGGGGGTGGTGTTTCTGTCTTTTTCCATTTCATAGGCTCGTGTTATGGATAGTCCATGCTTGTTTCTTTTAATATTACCAAAAACAATTACATATTTATGTAAAAAAATTTACATCAATAAATACAATAAATTCTACACAAATTAATCTAGACCAGAGTAACACCTTTATGATTACAAGTTAATTGATCATTACAACAGTGAAGTGTTTTGTCATCCATTTGCTATAATGACACATAGCTAGAATTACATAAGTGCCAATCGAATGCGTTATGATCTTCCGAGGGTGTATATACATATTTCTTTCTTCTAATTTATCTTGAAGAGAGTTTTGATAAGATTATTTAAAATAATTATCCTATAAAGACTTATAACTTTATTTATATAAGTTTTTAGAGCATAAAAGTTTTAACATCTTATACTCTAATAAAATCTTGAATTGCATGCAGAAAATTTTTGTATAATATAAGATGCCAGTAGTAACAACTAAAGACTTTAAACATCAAAGTAAATTTGTTTCAATTTTCTTCAGTATTTAGTTATTTTAAGACGTTCATAAGATCTTAATGGTTGGTTTTAAAATTTATAAGCTTTAATTATTTGAGTGCTAATAAATTGTTAGTTCAAAATTTTTAAACTCGTAATCTAGGAGGGGACTTTTTCTTTTGTTCTTTTTTGTTAGAGCCCTAACCCCTTGCTTGGTTGGACCGATGGAAAATTAGTGGAATGAATGGAAGGAAAGAAATTGTAAGGAAAAAAAACAACTTTTTGTTTCTTTGATGGTAGAAGGAAAAAGAAAAGAAAGAAATTAAAACTGAAAAAATAGGCATGAGGTCCACTAATTGTTTTTCCTCCAAGAAATTAAGTGGATGAAAAATGGAAGGAAAAGATTGTAGTTATCACCATTAAGCAAAGTTTTCCCAATTTACCCATCATATTTTATGCATTGTGTGTAGGTTTTTTTTTCCTAGTCTTCTCTCCTATTCTCTAGTAACAACTTTGATTTATTTAGTTATGGTTAATAGCAAATATGACGTCTTTATTTATTTATTTTTAGTAAAAACTGTAATTTATTTATGGTGGACAGAGACTATGGCGTCTTTACATTGTTGTGTATTACATTAAATATATATTTCATACATTTATTTACATTATTTTCATTAATTTCTTTACAACATAATTATATTTATAAATATCTAAGCATGTAGTTGTCATTTGACACAATGAAATACATATTTCATTATATTTATTCATTTCATTTCAATTCAATAAATGAATTACAGAATTATATTTATAATGATACAAGGGTATAGTTGTCTTTTGGCACAAAAGTCATTTTCTTTACTTCTATTTTTCAATCCAAACAAATGAGAGAAAATGGGAAAAATTCTTACCCAAACCTGGTTTGACCGCACCCAACCAATAATGTAGTAAGTGTTAATACACTTGTCACGTGATTAGTCACTTTCCTTAAACTATACATTAATCATATGACAAGTGTAAAACACTAGCCACATAATTAGTTTCGGTGTGGCCGAATCCGATGCGGGTAAGAATTTCCCTAAAAATAGTTATCTTCTCATTTTCCTTCCATCTATTTTCCTCTAACCCATAATGCTCGTGGAAAGGGGAAAATTACCTCATTAGAATTAACTCGTATGTGCGCGCAAGCCTGAAAGGTTGTCAATATTGCACGGGACACCACCATCAAAGTTTGCATTTGAGAGATTAAGATGTTCTAGTTGCTTCATTGAACGAAGAAAAGTAGGAATGGGGCTTTGTTGAAAGTCATTCCCATTCAAATCTAAATAGCTAAGATATTTTAGATCCTGTTGGATATAGTACTTTTTGTCGAGGCGTGATTTAGACTACGGTGTTTAGTCGAGGCAAGAGTTGTACTCTCTGTCTTTAAGACAAGATTGCCCCACATTGGTGCTAACAAAACTTGGCAATTGTCTCCCAAAATATAACGATCAACTTCTCAAAAAAGTAGCACTCCAATTTCTGAAAAACGACAAACTCAAAAGTTTAGAACTCATTTTAATGTTTAGGGAGTGAAATGTAGAAAAAGAGAAAGTGAATTTGGATGAGAGTGAATGAAACGATAAATGCAGGGGTGTATTTATAACACTTGAAGGGTTGTGGCTGTTGGGGCAAAAAGGCTAGATTCAGGCGCGATTCGCACTTGTTCCGGTGCGGCTAGCCTTTGGCTACACCCGGGTGTTCCACATATTGGTTCGTGATTTCAGCTCATTTCAACCTAATTTTGGACCCAAATTCAATTCGAATCACATCCAAATTGAATATACTTTGAATGAGCCCAAGCCCGCCCGCCCGCCTCGCCACGTCGTGCCGAGCCGGATGGACGAACAAATGGCGGCGCGTGCGGGTTTGGTTCGAGTCTACTAACCCATAGGTTCACTCCCCATTACACAATTGTGAACCCCCAAGGGGCCAACCCGTACTTTCAACTAGCCACTTAAATACAAGACTTTCTTGTATTATTTTTTCTAAGTAGGACAATCGCATTCCACAACTTAACACTCTATTTTTAGTTTTCATCTAGCTATCTAGTGCATTTAATTTCTCATTCACCTTAAATTGGTTTTGGGTAATGAAATACATTTTGCGTATCTACTCATGACGTAGATTACGAATAATCAACTTGTTTTCCTAAACAACAAATGGAGCTTCATCAAATCATTGGCCAAATTTGGTCACTTACCAACTTGTATAACCAATTTTTCTAATAGTTCCAACAAGGAAGAATCAAAGTTGCTTACTTGTCAACATGTTCTGAGATGGACTGTCATGGATGAGTATTTCTAAGATCAAGGCTAATAACATGTCCAATGATTTTGTCACACCCAACACCTTGCCAAAAGTTTGCAATTTTTCCGATCGGCAAGGCTTGCTTTGAACTTCAGGAGAGCTTTACTCTCCCCTGAAAACGCAACCAAAAGTAGTAGTGCTATTCCCTCTACAACAAATTGCAAACTCTATAATTAGCATGATGATGAAGTGGAGAACAACACAAGACATCCTTCAATTCACTCTTGGATCAAAACTAGTTTCTGAAACAACGAAAGAATTAACAACAAATTCTATAACAATTGAAATTTAAGAACACCTCCCAAAGAAATAGCTACTTATAACTGGTGATTATATTGTTCACGTCGAGCTAATAACAGCAAAATTTCTTAATCATACAATTAATCAACGAATGTATAAATTGCGAATTGATTAATGACTAAGTTTCTAATAGAATATTATGAAAATTCAAAAGAATTTGAAGTCATCGCAAAAGGTTTAATTTCACAATAAAAAACTTGTATTGGGGACTAATAAGCATAGACCAAGTCCCATCCTTCAATTCTCTTGTCGTTAATTTTATATTGATTAATAAAGTGGACTGAGACGACATCCATTTGGCCTCTTCAAGTTCCTTGTGTTTAATTCATGCACTCAATAAAACAATAAATTCGTCCAGGATCTCCCAACTAAACACAATTGATCAATTCATACAAAAATAGAAAATGAGAAGAATGATTAGTTTCAAATTTGTTTTAAACTTCAGCTGAGTTCTAGAAAAAAAAAAACTTACATTATGTTTGGTTCTAGAATTTTAGGAGGGAAAGGAAAAGAAAATAGGAAGGAAAATTAATTTTCAATGTTTGGTTACTAGGGAAAAAGAAAGGAAATGATAAGGAAAGGAAAATAGAAAGAAAATATAACATAAATTGAGAAAACATATTTTCCTCCCAATTAGGTGAGGAAAATGAAGGAAAAACTTATTTTATAATCTTATGTTACTCTCTCCAACACTCTCTCACTTTTCAAGCTCTCATCTCATTTTTGTTGTTCAAACTAATTAATTGTTTGAATATACTTCATGCAAATCTTTTTTATTTTTTTATATAATTAATTGATTGTTTGGATTGTTTATAAATGTGCTTTTATATTTTCCCTTTAATTTACAATAATAACCAAATAAAATGGAAGCTAATTCTCTAGAATAGTTATTTTCCTTCTTATTTTCTTTAACAATCAAACAAGATAGAGAATTTTAAAATTCTTGTAATTTATTTTCCTTTCCTTAACATTTTTCTTTCTTCCTGAAATTTTAGAACCAAACAAAGCCTTAGGAAAGAGACCATGCTCATTGATTTTTGTATCGCTTAAAAGTAGCAACTAATTATTCTATCCACGATTATTATAAAATTTTGAATTGTACATGTTTTTCCTTTTTAACACACTTGTGATACTACTATGATATGTCTATGGAGTACTAGAATCTTTTTTGAAAGAAAAAAATATAAAAGAAAAAGATTCCATAGCAGAACAACCAACAAAACCATCCCTCCAAAAAGTATTAAAGTGTTTTCAATGGCAATTAGGTAAAGTAGTACTGTTATTAAAACTGTTTTCTGTTCACATTTTGTAATGGTTGTTTCAACAGAAGATTACAAAAACAAGTAGCTTTTCATGTCAAATCGATACTAAAACACACAAGACTAATTGAAGTTCAATGCTAAAAACAACAAAGAATGAATGAGTAGCCAGTTTGGACGATATATTGTATGTTTATTAACATTACATTTCAATCCCTCGAAATGCTTTTGAAATCTGTCCAGAGACTCTGCTCTATGCCGTGCACAAGGATCGGAGAAAATAATTAATGCTTTATTGAATGGTGACGAGTCCCAAAGAAATGAAACTGTGCTCTGTGCCTCCTGCCTTCGAACGTTCCCCTCTTGAGAAGCTTCTTAATAAAAAATTGAATTCAATTAAGAACGTCGAGCCGTGGGAACAGAAATTCTGGAAGCATTTTAGTTAGAAAGGTTGGTATACCATTTTGTAGAGTAAGATTTTGTATTCAGTAGTTGATCAGTTGTAGTTAAATTGAGGAAAAATGAACAATCGCTATAGAATCGGAAATTACAGAATGAAAGGAAACTTGTCTATTTTCTTGGAAGCTTCTCTTTGGTAACTAATTTTTTTTTTTTTTTTTTCACTTTCTTCTTTCGCTCAGCACAATTAGCTCATAAATTAAAATGATGGATAGTAACTGAAAATACACTGTTATTCATGAGCACAAGAGCGGAAAATTCTTACCCGAACCTGGCTTGGTCGAACCTAAACAAATCATATGGTAAGTGTATTGCACTTGCCAAGTGATTGGTCACTCTACCTAAATTATCGACCATTCACACGGCAAGTGTAAAACACTCGCCACGTGATTAACACTGGTTCGGCCGAGTCGGGTCTGGGCTAGAATTTCCCCAAGAGCAATGAAAACAGAGGAGAAACTGTTGCTCCACAGGAAAAGTACCATGCTTTGTAAACTCGGACAGTTTATCTTCCCAGTATTTTGCCTATTGCCACTTCAACAAACTGGAAATAAGCTTGCCTCCACCTCCTCTTCAAGAGCAGAACCACAATGACCCCCCAAAATCCCGTGGCGAAACCACTTGTAATAACTCCATAAAAGATTATCTTCTCATTTATGTCTCCTTCGTCTCATCCTCCATATTTTTCAACATTGGGGGACTTTGAGACTCCATCATTGGAACATTTCTTCACCAATGGAAGTCCACACAGTCCGAGATTGTCATCATAAATGGAAGGGTCTTCAAGACTCAAGAGTTTGGAGTTGATTTCCTATGGGGATCGGCCCTCACAAATTGTTGTGCGACAAGTTCAAATATGATAGAAAACTCAAATCCAACAAACTGTCTGGAATTCTTCCAAACAGCTTATTGTTAGAAAGATCAAGTGACACCAATGACTTCAAGTGTCCAATCTTTTTAGGAATTCTCCCCTTCAAGATGATTGTGTGCCAAATTGAGACCAAGTAATCCAGAAAGATTTTTTAGCTCTAAAGGAATTTCTCCGACCAGATTATTACTCGAAAGGTCCAAATTAACCACGAATCTTGATATCTTAGTGTACTACAACTCAACTCTTCTCACCACTTGACTCAAAGTCTTGTCAAGCCAATCTAATAAAAAATTCTCTTTGGTGCCTCCCTTGACCTTGCCTTTGAAATTTCCTAAGCAGTGTGGAATCTCTCCTGTCAACTTAGTGTTAGCAACGTCAATTACTTGAAGTTTGAGCAATTGACAAAACGTAAGAGGAATCACACCACAGTACTCATTTTTTCTAAGTCTAAGAACATTTAGATTAGGCATGTGATTTCCAATCCAACCAGGTAAATTTCCGGATAATTTGTTTTCCCCAAGATCTAGAGCCTCCAACCATGTGACCTATTAAACTGTTGTTGTTCAAGTGTAAGAATAGCAAAGAGCCAGTTTCTCCAATGGAGTTTGGAATGACCCCGCAAAGCTAATTGGATGACAATGTTCAACACTAGTGCCAAACAGTTTGGAAGATTACCTGATAAATGGTTTTTAGAAAGATCTAGAGCATATAAATGTTTCAATTTGCATAGTGAATCAGGTATTGAACCATTCATCATGTTGTCCGATAGATCTAAGAATGACATGCTGGAACCAAACATAGGTATTGGGAAATTAATGTGGTTCTGGACTAGATCGAGACGAATCAAATTTGTGTGACGAAGCCATTTTGGCAAAATTCCCAAAATGCTACAATTTGACATATACAGGTACTCAAACGACTTTTGTGTTTGAAGCCATTCAGGAAATTGACTTCCAATTCTGTAAGATGGCATATATAGTTGGGTTAGTTGAAAAGGGGGCACCCAATCAAACCCTATACCGAAATTGATAGACTCCACAACGAGGAATCTTAACTTTGAGAGCATGGCAAAGTGAGCCTCATAAAGCGTGCCATTGAAGGAATTAAAAGATATGTCAATGCTCTCAAGATTTGATAGCTCTCCCAAAGAAATTGGAACTTCCACACTCAATTGATTATAGGCAACTCTTAAATCTCTCAAGGCTCTCAATTGTCCAAGAGAAGAAGGAATAAGACCACTAAGAGCATTAGATGAGAGTGTAGAAAACTTTTCACAAGATATGGATTTTTGTTGAATAACTTTATAGAATATGGATTCAAACCGAATAATCCACTATGTAAAATAAAATACGATTCTTGTGAATCGATTAACCACAGGATCTTTAGTAAACAACCAAATAATGCTTTTAATCTAAATAACTAACCTCGATCTATGATAGATGCGAAAGAGAACTGGATCTAGGGTTAGTGATCTTCTAAACCAAGAAAGACAGTGTGAGTTTTTTTGTATTCTCTCTCTTAGATGGGGCAGAAAGAAAGACGTCGTTCTTTTCTGGTTTAGGGACCATACCCTAATATACCTAATACGTCAGACTTTAATTATGTGCCCATCAAACATAATTAAAGTGTGACCAGGCTTCTACACATAAAAGACCCATACTTAATATAATATTTCTGTAAGCCCATTAAATTTATTTCTTAAATGGATTACATAATTGGGCTCCTTTTAATGAGATAGCAATATACAATAAATTAAAATGCGAGACCAAAAAATTAGAGAAAAAACCCAACAATCTCCCACTTGGTCCACATATGTTTCCGAAAATTGTACATAGCTGAAACCTTAGTGCGCACAAGCTTTATGCCATCTCAACCTCGAAATATCCCAAAACAATCTGGTCCATCAATTGTGCTAATGTAGGATCAAAGCGGCTTTCGTCACATAACTCGTAACTAAACCGAACAATGGTCACAATACTAGCAAAATTAATGATATAGATCAAGTATGGATGTGTAGCATGGAAATTACATGTAACGTGATCTCAATCATATTTATTTCCAACTGGTCCTACCTTATGACTCAAAGAGTCCCTCAACACTTTCCAATCTTTATGCAAAATCGCAGTGGAAAGTTAATATCCTTATTTCTGAATAGTCAATTAATTATGAAACCTTAGTCTGTACAGAACATAACCATAAAAATATGTACAAATAGCATAAAATCAGGTAGCAAACTCCCACTAACATGGCGTACCATAGATCCTTATGATACCCATTAAGCTTCACGATCACGTGGCACTTTAAGTGGTGATTCCTTAGCGAGCTTTAAACTATTGAGTTTGTATTAATATGCTCTATTGATACTCGAATACTCTGAACTCATTTATTCACAACTAAAAAATTAATGTCTATATATCAGACTTTCCCAAAATCTAATTGTTCTTCGAATATAGCTTGGAGACGTTATTATCAAAAATGATCCTTTATAGTGTCAACGCCATTGATCACTTTCAATCTAGTGATAAATACAAGCTATATTCCTTGATTGAATGCCTTATAGCAAATTATGTATTCGGCTTTCATAGTTGAAAAACTATTAGTGTCTTAACACTTTTCCGAAATAGCTCATCCAACTATTGTGAATACATAACGTAATGTGGATCTCTTGCAATCCAAGCATCCAACAAATGACTGAATTGAAATACCACACAATCTTTAAGTGGTTTTATTTTCAATAAGCGAGCATATATTTATTATTCTTTGTAGATACTTCATAACCCATTATTTTAGTGATCCAATTTTGGGTTACTAAAATATTTGCCTAACATCCCTACTACATATGCTAAATTCTAATGCATACATACTGATGCATATATTAAATTGGAGTAAAAACTTTGTAACCCTTTGCTATAGGGGTGTCCCCTGGTGCACAATTTTGCTTACCAAAATAGCTAAGCACCTTACCAATATGGGCCTTTTACGTTTAAGTATATCTTTATGCAATAGGCTTATATTTTTACTTGCGAGTAGATTATTATCTACATACAACACCAGGAGGGTAAATTTGCTCCCACTAATCTTGAGATATATGCACTAATTAAAGGTATTTTCCTTGAACTAAAAAAAAGGTCATCACCCCATTAGATTTTCGGTATCACGAATGGAATGCCTACTTGGATAGTTCATGGACTTCTTCAATTTACATTAGGTGTTTTGAGTCTTTGGACTCAAGGTTCTCCAATTGCACCATGTATATTGTTTCTTCAATGTCTCCATTCAGAAACATTGTCTTTATGTCCATTTGATGCAGCTCTAGATCATAATGAGCCACAAGTGCCATAGCAATTTTAAGAGAGTCTTTTGTCTAAACCGATGAGAAAGCCTCTTTAAAATCAGTGTCTTCCTTATGAGTAAATCCATTGGCATATTTTGTATCTTTTAATGTTACCATTTGAATTCCGTTTGGTTTTGAAATTATATTCATAACCATGAATTTCATTCCCGATGGTGACTCGACAAGATCCTAAATACCATTGCCCCTAATGGATTTCATCTCCTCATTCATAGCCTTGATCCACGCATCAGAATTCAAACACAATTTTAATTTAACTTAAAGATGTAGGACCATCTTGCAATCTCATATCAAATTTGTGTTCATGGACATAGATGATATAGTCATCTGAAATTATTTTTCTCCTTTATCCGGTGGATCTCCTTATTGGCACTCTAGGTTTGAGGTTGTTGGGGTTCATCAGCTTTAATAAATGATGATTCCCTACTTGATTAGTGGGAATTTCAAATACAGTTGTGTTTTACGTAATATCCTACCTTACAAGCTGAAGAGTGCTAGGATAGATTATCCAATCCATTTCAGTTGTAATCATAGTGGAAATGCTAACACATTCCTCTTCAAACACAACCTTCCTATTTTGACATCTCCCACTATAACCAACAACTTCTATTTACGTGGCATTTTCTCTTTCGAAAAAGGATATATGTGAGGGATCATAGAATTTAAAATCCCTCGATTTTGAGTATCCTACAAAGTAGTAACTATTGTTCTTTAGTTCAGTTTATTCTTACTTAGGCCTGTGAGGCCTAGCCTCAGCTGGACATCCCTGGAGATGCAAGTGTCTAATACTAGACTTCTTGTTTCATCCACAACCTGTATGAGATTTTCGTTACTATTTTGCTTGTAACTCACCTTATTGTATTAACTGCAGACTTTAGTATCCCCTCTAAAAGTTTTTTTTTTTTCTAAGATTACGACTACTCAAATCAAGTACAATAACCACATAGAAGTAATCATCAATGAAGTTGATATCGGTTGTTATCCATTCCATGATAGCATAGGGAATGGTCTACAAAAACTATATACATCAACTCTAAAGATTCTTTACTTCATTTTGCACTTATTTTCCTTAAATAAGAAAAATCAAGAATTCCCTTTGACATAAGTATATTTATTCTCTATTCAGATAAATTACCTAATTGCTTATATTGTCACACAAATGAATTCTTATTATCTAATTTGGCTTTAGTACCAAAGTTATTTTTAAAAGGTGTCTTTTAATTTCTGTTAAAGCAGTTGGTATCTAATATATAAAAAAACTAGAATATAAGTTCCATTAATATTTAAATTTAGAGAAATATTGAAAATGTTATTTCAAAAAGGACAAGTGGGTATGGATTTGTCCATATAGGAAATAGGAATTAAATTCCATCTCATTGATAGCATAATCAAAAAAATTTTTCTCTAAATTTAAACACAAACTAGTATTCAGGAGAACATTATAGACACCAATAGCCTTCAACAAAGCTTTGTTGCCATTTCCATATAGATATATCTTTCAACACTAATTGGCACTAGATACCTTAATTAATCCTGAAGTATGACACTAATGTGAATGGTTGGTCCCTTATCCATCCACTAGGTGTCAATAAGTACTAAAGTCAAATAAATAAAACAAACAAAATTGAGAAGTCAATATTCTTCGCATACCCATTGACCTATTTGGGACAATATTTCTTTATGTGACCAACTTTCTTGCAAAATTAACAAATTACTGAATTGTGTTTCTTTTGCACTTTATGTTGGAATATCACAAGTCCTGCAGTTTCTTTAAATTAAGTCCTTGTTCATTTATTAATGGTGGTAGTTTCTTGAGAAATTATTGCCAAATTAATACTTCATCCATTTTCTTGATTAAAACTAGGTCCACAAGAATATTTTTCAACATTAAAACTTTTAAGGACCTTTGTTTTGCTACAAGATTGGACTATTCTTTGATGTATTTCTTTATGTTTCCTTTGTATTTATATAACATTGAAATGAGCTTTCTAAGGATATTGCCCATTTCAACCTTTTCGCTGTAACAAATCAGTCTTCTATCTTTGCTTTTGGAACCTTTGGCATTTTGTTTCTCAAACTACGACCCCTTATGGATACCGGGAGTTTAAATGTTGCATAACTATTAGATTAATATGATTTGATTGATCCTACTTTTCGTATGCGACTTTCTATCAAAAGTACTAATACTAATGATTAGATTCGCAGGACTATCAAATCCTAATGTATAGTCAGGTCTACGCAACCAACCACATCATAAAGTGCATTTTTTTATTTCTTAAGGCTTGTGTTATTAACCACATGGGATGTTATTCATAATAGCAAATATTAAAGATACTATAAAGAAAATTAAATATACTCAAAGAAAATCAACTATATAAAGCATGCACAAGTGTGAATAATAAATATATCAAACACATTATATGCAAGTGGGTCCATCTCAAGATACCTAGCACAACATTGTTATTTAGTCTTTTGACATAAATAACAATTTGTAAGTGGTACTTTTGTCCATAATTCATGAATATTGATAGTTTCCTAAGATACCCAACACGACATTGTTATTTAGTCTTTGGACGAAAATAACAACTTGTAATCGTATCACATAATTCATAAATATTTCATAATTGAAAAACGGCCTAGCAATATGCCTTTCTTTAGACCGACAAGTTGCCAGCATGGTTAGACAAGATAACTTTAATATTTATGACTATTCTTTGTCTTGCCAAAATAGTCTTCCTTTGGGCTAACTATCTCGCATAGACAAAATAACACAAAATTCACATATTCATGAATAAACCATCTAGCCTAAAATAATCTTCCTTTGGGCTGATTATTTCGCATAGATAAAGCTAATAGGACAACTTACATATTTATGAATATCATATCTGGCCAAAATAATCTTCCTTTGGGCCAATTATTTTGCATAGATAAAAGAGTATGAACAACATATTCACAAATATTAACCATCTAGCCAAAATAATCTTCCTTTGAGCCGATTATTTTGCATAGATGAAGCTAATAGGACAACTTACATATTTATGAATATCATATCTGGCCAAAATAATCTTCTTTTGGGCCAATTATTTCGCATAGATAAAAGAGTATGAACAACATATTCATAAATATTAACCATCTGGCCAAAATAATCTTCCTTTGGGCCAGTTATTTTGCATAGATGAAACATGCCTATATTTTCAAAAGTGATAAATTTTACCTAATAGAGGTTGCTTTGGCAACATATTAGTTTAATCTATACAATTTCAAAATAGGCAAAATAACTATATCCTAAATGCACTACTTAAAAGGAAACTTTTTAAATACACAAATTATATTGTAATAGCAAAATGGTCAAGTAGTGTGCATACTATATACAATAAGTTTTGAACTTGAACTGTACGTGGCGTTGTTATAGTAAGACACGAGTCATCAAAGATGACTCTTTTCGTCTGGCCGTTCGGGTTTCCAACCGATATATAGTTCTAGTTCAAGTTCTACAAACACCTCTTGTGAGGAGCATTGCAAGATGATCCAAAGCATATATAGCTATAATAATAAAATATAGCAACAATAAGCACAAAATTGCATTATGGATAGTTTCCTCTACTGTATTTTGATCCAAAATGTGCATGGAATTATAAATAGACCAAAGTGTTGAAGGGGTACAGCGGTCAACCATACTTTTGCCCCATTGCACATGCGGGTTCGAGTCCTGTGCACTGCCACTCCCTTTTTTTTTTTTTTTTTTAAACATATGTATATTGTTCTAAGATAAAACAGCAGCCCCAAAGTTCTCAGATGGTGACGCTGCTTGGTGGCAGAGATACCACAATGCCACCAAATAGACCCGAGTTCGACTCAGGTTAGGCAAAACATAATCATTTTCTTCCTTTTACAAAGTAGACAAAAATAAAAACATTTAATAACATAACGCACACTGTCATGCCATTGAACCGAATGATAGCCTAATGGTCAGGACTGCGAAAGTTGAATGTGTGTTCGCGGGTTTGACACCCACTGGTCACTTGTTTTAGGGTTTTCTCTCCTACTTTTAACAACCACCCATTTTTTTATTTTTTCGTATTTTATTTTTATTTAAAAAAAAAAGATACTCGCGATTTGAAACCAAAAAATCTAAAAAATTCATCCAAAAACTTTATGGATGGATTTTAATACCCAAGATCACATAATATCATGAAATCAAACAAGATTAACGAAAATGAACATACATCCACAATATATATCCAAAACAAATATATATATTGTAAATTAACAAAAGTATGCTCAAACACATCAAATCATAACTGAATAAATCAAAATAAAACATATTTGATTATTTACTAATCCTGCTTTGATACCACTTGTAGAAAACTTTTCACAAGATATGGATTCTTGTTGAATTACTTTATAGAATGTGGATTCAAACCGAATAATCCACTATGTAAAATAAAATACGATTCTTGTGAATCAATTAACCACAGGATCTTTAGCAAACAACCAAATAACGCTTTTAATCTAAATAACTAACCTCGATCTATGATAGATGTGGAAGAGAACTGGATCTAGGGTCAGTGATCTTTTAAACCAAGAAAGACGGCCTGAGTTTTTTTGTATTCTCTCTCTTAGATGGGGTAGAAAGAAAAACGTCGTTCTTTTCTGGTTTAGGGACCATACCCTAATATACCTAATACGTCAGACTTTAATTATGGGCCCATCAAACATAATTAAAGTGTGATCGGGCTTCTACACATAAAAGACCCATACTTAATATAATATTTCTGTAAGCCCATTAAATTTATTTGTTAAATGGATCACATAATTGGGCTCCTTTTAATGAGATAGCAATGTACAATAAATTAATATGTGAGACCAACAAATTAGAGAAAAAACCCAACAGAGAGATCAAGAAAATTTAATTGCTTGAATTCACCGAGCTTTTCAGGGAGATGGCCGTGGAATTTATTGTGACTTAGTGTTTCCAAATTGTGATTCTAGCATCCTGCAGATAAGTTTCTAAAGATACCTAAGATATCCCCGAAGAACTTATTTAAATGATTTCAAGTGGCATTTACCCAGGAGGAATTCAGAGATCCAATATACCTTGTGGTGAAGCAATTTCGACTGGGGTCAAGATGGATAAGACTCCTCAATCTGGGAAGATCTTGTGGGCTAGAAGAGTCAAAATGATTGTTAGAAAGATCAAGCACTCTTAGCGACGTTATGTTATGGAGAAAACAAGGAAACTCCCTGCTAAATGAGTTGGAGCTCAAATCCAGGTGCTGGATATTAGAAAGTAGTGAAAAATTTACGCAGGCGTGTTGCAGATGTGTGTTATCTAGTCGACTCAAAAACAATGTCAAAACTACTACAGAAGGAAGCATTTTGAGTACCTGAGATAAATTATTTGTTCCACTAAGGTTCAACAAACTCATATCAAGATGCTCTGGCAAAGAAAGTTTTGAAGCCCACACGAGGTCATCAACTATCAAATCGCTTCCTACCCAGTTGGTATCAGACCTCTAAACCTATGATTCTCACATGGTATCAATTTGTATATTATTTGTTTATTTATGTTTACTTTTTTAATTTTTCGGCTGAATTTTCCGCCGAAAATCCACCAAAAAATTCAAAATTATTAGTTTTTAATTATTTTTTATTTAAAAAAAATATTATTTTTTATTTTTTTAAAATTTCAGCTGAATTTTCCACCGAAAAATTCAAAATTTATTATTTTTTAATTATTTTTTACTTAAAAAATATTATTTTTTGTTTATTTTTATTTTTTTAATTTTTCGGCAAAAAATCAGCCGAAAAATTCAAAATTATTATTTCTTAATTATTTTTATTTAAAAGTCTGAAAAGTTTGACCAACAATCTGGAATGTCATTAGAGAAACGATTTTTGGAGAGATCTAGAGTAGACAAAGCTTTCAATTTCCATAACGAATCAGGTATCGAGCCATTCATAATGTTGTTTGATAGGAATATGACATATTGAAAGCAAACTTCGGTATTGGTCCCTCGATGTGGCTGTGTGATAGATATAGAGTAGTCAAATTCATTTCATGAAGCCATTTGGCCAGAGTTCCTGAAATGCTAAGATTCTGCAAATTCAGGTACTCACTGAGGTTGGAGATCCTGGACGAATTTGGACATGAATTAATCAATTGTGTTGAGGTTGGAGATCCTGGATGAATTTATTGTTTTATTGAGTGCATGAGTTATACACGAAGAACTCGAAGAGGCCAAATGGACGTCTTAGTCCACTTAATTAGACAATATAAAAATGATAAAAGAGAATTGAAGGATGGAACTCGGTCTATGTGTCACGGGCGGACTCTCAAGTAGCGCAGCGGAACCAATTTTTCGTGCCTGTGGTACCCCTCAAGTTGCACTCAACCCAAGGTTACGACCAAATTCCATCTCGAGTCTTTATGGTGACCCGTATCATACTCGAGCTCAGAAGCTCACTAGGTGCTCTTTTCTAGGTGCACGACACTCATCCCTTGGAATGCCCCTACGCCAGAGGCTCGTGTCTGCGCGCCTCTCTCTACTGCATCTTACTCTTCGGCCCCGACTACCTAGCTTGCTCGCCATGCTTCGCCCAAATACTAGGTCTGCTTGCATCTCTTGATAGAAGCAAAGCACATTCGTTCCTCTTTGGCATCGAGGGTCGTTCGCACGCCTACGACGCATTCCTCGTACTCGACACTCCCTTGGAACGCTTTGGCTTCATGGCTCGCCTTGGGCGTCATTGTTCATGTCTCACCCGAGAAGGGCCACATTCAGTCCAAGGCTTACTTGGCTTGCCGTCATCTCAAGTTTGTCTCGCATGTCTCACGAGACTAGTTTAGCCCACCAACATCTAGCCGACATGTTTGTTGCTCACAATGCGGCGTCGCCCCACGACCGCATGTCTCAAGCCTAGGGACCCTCGTGCACAGCTTGAACCCTTAGCACATGACTATGAATTAGTTTACGAGGCCTCGGAGTGCTTGCCTCGATCGACCTAGAGGTGCCACCCCATAATATCGAAGCCCGCGGGGCATAGCGTCCGTCATATGGCAGCCTCTGGGCGCTTATGAGTGCCCAACATGGACCCCACAAGTCCCATGCCGCTCGTTCGGTTCCCGACTCGATCGAGGACTCAAGACACTCGTTTGAGTGCAGAGAGCCGGCCCCTAGTGGCAGTCGTAGCCCACCAAGGATGCGCGCTTTGTGCTAGGACAACACGGGGAGGGCTAGCCACTGCTCACCAAGGTGTGTCCCCCTTATAATTCTCTTGGAAAAATAAACGCTTGTGCCAGCATTCCATACTCAAAGGGCCGAGAAGTCACAATCTGGCGTAACTCCCTCGTCCCAACTCCAAATCGCACACAGCTTTCGCCTACACGAAGCTCCCGATGTGTACATTAACATCACCAGGTTTCCAGCCCCAAACGATCCTCCATTCACATGGAGTTTCCCTCGCTCTATGGATGAAATTACACAACTGCCAGTGCACTGGCAGCTTACGCGCTCGGTTACATTCCCAGACTCAAACGGCATCCAAATATTGCCCAAACTGATGGAGATGTCCCTAACACCCTTAGGAACATGGAACTAAAATAGTTTCGCAAATCTTCAATGATAAAACTCTCTGCCCAAGAGTCAAAATGCCTGCATCCGTGCAGAGCACTGCTCTCGATCGCTCCTATACTTCAGTGCCCAAACGGACATGGAACGGCACCAAACTTGGTGGAGATATACCACATGGCCTGATGAGTGATCAGTTCAAACAAGAACCCAATTTCCACTAAGGTAGTGCCTCTGCTCATGCGCCGACAAAGCTTGCTAGGCGGGCCGACTGTCATTGTCGCCCACAACTCACACGAAGGGTCATGGTGCAAAGTGTGGTCCATGACACTATGCTTATTAGTCCCCTGTACAAGTATTTTATTGTGAAATTAAACTTGTTGCATTGACTTCAAATATTTTGAATTTTCATAGTATTCTATTTCTCGGTCAATTAATTTTCATAAGAAATTTTGTTGTTATTAGATCGACATGAACATTATAAGTAGCTATTTCTTTGGAAGGTGTTCTTGAATTTCAACTGCTATAGAATTTGTTGTTGATTCTTTTGTTGTTTCAGAAACTAGTTTTGATCTAAGAGTGAATAGAAGGATGTCTTGTGTTGCTCTCCACTTCATCATTGTGCTAATTATAAAGTTTGCAATTTGTTGTGGGAATAACACTACTACTTTTGGTTGCTTTTCAGGGGAGAGTAGAGCTCCCCTGAAGTTTCATCATGTAAGGTTGCCACAAATTGTCGGGTATGATAAAATCACTGGACATGTTATCAGCCTTGATCTTAGAAATACTCACCCATATGCATACTTTGGTGATAGTCCATCTCAGAACATGTTGCCAACCCTGTTGCAACTAAAATAATTGAGCAATTTAGATTTGAGTGGGAATGACTTTCAACATAGCCCTATCCCTGCTTTTCTTGGTTCAGTGAAGCAACTACAACATCTTAATCTCTCAAATGCAAACTGTGATGGTGGTGTCCCGCGCAATCTTGGCAATCTTTCAAGCTTGTGCACAGTTATGAGTTAATTCTAATGAGATAATATCTTTCCATTTCTTTTTCTTTCTCCGAGCAATTTGGATTAGAGGAAAATAGATGGCAACAATTGAGAAGATAACTATTTTCTATTGTTTGTTTGGATGGAAAAGTAGAAGAAAAGAAAATGACTGTTATGCCAAAAGACAATTATACCTTTATATCATTACTAGTAAGGAACACGCGCTTTGATTGTGACCATTAATATTTTTCTTATTTTTTTAGAAAAATATTGACTACGATACAACATAAATATAATAAGAATATTTTAGATTTTTAATGAAATATCATGAATGAATAAAAATTAATGAAATTGGTCACGTTATTATATTGTTATTAGATATATCACACTAATAGTTTCTAAGGTTATTTTGATTTTTTTTATAATGTTTTCTTGATAATAGCATTTTTATGATTATAAATTACTAAGATTAATCTATCAAAGATTTAGAACATTGTTATTGAAAGTTTTAACAATATCAAATATATATCTTTTTGTTTTAGAAAAAAATATATAAATATTTGATAGTAGCTTTTACTTGCTTTCAATATTTGCAAAAAGAATGTGCATATATACTACTATTGATATGTACAATTATTTAACAATTATATTCATTTAAAAATAACTATTTATCACCTTTTTTTGTTAAAGTATTTCTAGTAGTTCTTACTCATTATATTTGTAAAACTTCTAGTTTGTAGTAAATTAAATATTATTGAATATATCACGTTCTATATTTAAAATGTCTATGATTCCATTTCCTTATACTACTATTTTCAATTATAACACAACTACCACTACAACTACTACTAATTTTGAATTGCAGAGTCAAACTCTAAATTAATCACATTATTCCACCATATTTAGCACTATTATCAACTTTATGCTCTTTTTCATATTTTTCATTATTTTTATTTACTTCTACACCATTACCTTCATCATGTTCTTCACCATTATTGTCATCTTCTCCACCATTGACATTAAATCCACCTCTCATATTATAGCCATTACTTTTAACAATAACCTCCACTACCATGTCCATCTCTACCTTCATTGCCTCCTCCCCTTTATTACCTCATATAGCAACTCTTAAATCAAATCACTACCATGCTACACTACCTTTTCTTTAAAAAAAAAAAAAAAGGGAAAAAAAGCAAATTATCAATTGTAAATTATCATGTTTAACTTTTGAGGAAATTACAGTTTTCCACCCCAACTATAGGGGTTTTTTTCACTTTGCAACCTAAATTGTGCCGTGTTACCGGTTGCCATCGGATCTATGTAATTTTTGCAGGTTGCAACCTAAATGGATTTTCTAATCAAAAATCATCACCGGACCGGTGACACATGAGGTGCACGTGCTTTTTTCTTTTTTCATTTTTTTTCCTCCCCATCTTCTTCATCTTTATTCACTCCAACCACCACCTGCCTCTCTCTCTTTCTCTCTCTCTCTCTCGCGCGCGCGGCCCCTCCCCCCACTCCCCCACCCTCATCCCCCCACCACCAGCACATTTTCGCCACCCTCGCCCCCCCCCCCACCACTTGTCGGTCTCTCTCTCTGGCCCCCCCTTCTCCCAAATCAGATCCAAAGTAGAGAGATCAAGAGAGAGAATAGGTGACAGAGAGAGAAAGGAGGGAGTGGGGCGGCGGTGTGGTGGTGGTCGAGGAAGCAGGAGGGTGGGTGAGCGCCGGGAAGGGGGGCGGTGAGAGAGAGAGAGAGAGAGAGAGGTAGGTGGTGGTGGGGGTGGCGGCGGAGGTGGTTGGTGGTGAAGGGTAGGGGTGGCGGTATGGTGCTGGTGGAGGGAAGGGCGGCGACAGGGTGATGGTGGTGGTTGGGGGTGGTGGTGGGTGGGGGAGCAGCAAAAGAGAGAGAAGCAGAGTGTGGCGGTGGTAGTGGGGGTGGGGGTGAAGAAGAAGAAAATGGGGAGCAAAAGGAAAAAAGGAAAAAGAAAAAATAATTTCATAAATTAGAATGAAAAGACAAAAATACCCTTATTAAAACACGTGCACCTCACGTGTCGTCGGTCTGGTGACGATTGTTGATCGAAAAATTCTCTTAGGTTACAACATATAAGAAACTATATAGATCGGGTGGCAACCGGTAACACAGCATAAGTTAGGTTGTAAAATAAAAAAACTCGCATAGTTGGGGTGGGAAACTGTAATTTCCTCTTAACGTTTTGTGATTAACTGTTAGTTCAAATTTGTACATGTGTAACATTCGTATTAGTTTGTTGAATTTTTGTTTATATATACATATTTTTTAATAAAACATTTCATGCAATAAATGGAAAATTTTGTGTATATTTTTTCTATTTATTTTTTATAAATTAATGTAGAAACGGTAAGATTCTTTTCCATGTATTTTATTAACAATTTTTTCTAAAACTTGCTAATTTTCTCTTTATTTAAAGTTTCATTATATCTTTAACTTTCTTTTGATTTTATTATTTTTACTTATATGTATTTTTTCTTTGTAAGACTTATTTTTTTTTCCTAATTGATTCCTTATCCAATGGAAAGTTTGTGGAACATAATTTTTCCACTTACAATTTTTTTATATTTATTTTGTTATTTACATAATTTTTAAGCTTTCTATTTCTACATTATCATTTATTCACTAAAATGTGATATAATTTTATATTTCTGTTTTTCAATTTTAAGTAATTAGTTAAAAGTAATTCTAGTGTCTACTTATAAGTCATCTTTCATTTATATAAGCACAAGACATATGGATAATATTTATATAACTTATTAATTGCATATTTTAGTTATGTACTTGTGTTTTGATATAAATAATTATTTTTGATAAATGGTACCATAATACTCAAATAAGCTTGGTGCGTAAGTTCCATTTTTTTTTTTTTGAAATTTATATTGTTTACAAACTTTGTATTTCTTCTTTTTCATGAACTATTCCACTAATCACAATGAGAAAGATATAATAAATAGGTCTAACAATTTTAAAAGCATCAAGAAAGGAAATTATTTTACAATTGATAGCTAAGAGTGTTATAAAAAAACATCTATTTAATAAATTATATCTACACTGGACGGATTAAAGAGGATCTCTAGGTCTTTTTTACTTATTTATTTTTTTATATGATAAAAATTTAATACTATAGAGTTTAATTAAGAGTCCAATTATTTATTCATAGTTGTAGTATGTATATTTCAACTTGAAGTCTAACTCTTAATTTTTAAATTACTAAAAGATAATGAATACATATTATTTAGGGCGAATTACATCTACATCCCCTGAGGTTTGGCGAAATTACAATTCAACCAATATTTTTTTGTAAATTCAAATAAACCCCCTGAGGTATATTCCGTCTAACAATTTACCCCAGCCGTTTAGCACCGTTAGGGTTCCGTTGGTTTTTGTATGTAAAGGTCCGATAGTACCCTTGAGGGATTTGTTTGTAATATATATAAAATATTTGGGGTTGTATGTTATATAGTACATCTTTGTGGGGCTAAGAGTAATATTATTAAAAAAAATTCTGCCCTTTTAAGAGTTGAAAATGACGGATAGGTGGGAGAAGAGAGAGATCTAGATACATACACATGCAATGTATATACACATGAAAATTGAGAAATCCTACACTTTTCACTACTAAAAAAACTGTTTTTAGTGACAGAATTTTGTGACCGAACATATTCGGTCACAAAAAATGGAGAGTTGTGACCGCTTTTGTGACCGATTTCAGAAAAGAATGAAAATATTTTTGTGACTAACAAATCGGTCACTAAAATGCAAATATCGGTCACAAAAAAAAAAAATAATTTACTAATATTTAAATTAATGTAGATTTAAAAAAAATTATCAAAAAGAAAATTAATTAATGTTATAACAGATTTGTGACCTATTTTTTGGTCACAATTTACAAGTTCTTTGAGGCAAAATTGTGATCGAAAAATCGGTCACAAAATACTAGCATGTTGGGAAGAAATTGTGACCGATTTTTCGGTCACAATTTACTAGCTCTTTGAGGCAAAATTGTGACCGATTTTTCGGTCACAATTTCCAAGCTCTTTGAGGCAAAATTGTGACCGAAAAATCGGTCACAAAATACTAGCATCTTGGGAAGAAATTGTGACCGATTTTTCGGTCACAATTTACTAGCTCTTTGAGGTAAAATTGTGACCGATTTTTCGGTCACAATTTACAAGCTCTATGAGGCAAAATTGTGACCGAAAAATCGGTCACAAAATACTAGCATCTTGGGAAGAAATTGTGACCGATTTTTCGGTCACAATTTACTAGCTCTTTGAGGCAAAATTGTGACCGATTTTTCGGTCACAATTTCCAAGCTCTTTGAGGCAAAATTGTGACCGAAAAATCGGTCACAAAATACTAGCATCTTGGGAAGAAATTGTGACCGATTTTTCGGTCACAATTTACTAGCTCTTTGAGGCAAAATTGTGACCGATTTTTCGGTCACAATTTACAAGCTCTGAGGCAAAATTGTGACCGAAAAATCGGTCGCAAAATACTAGCATCTTGGGAAGATATTGTGACCGATTTTTCGGTCACAATTTACTAGCTCTTGGAGGTAAAATTGTGACCGATTTTTCGGTCACAATTTACAAGCTCTATGAGGCAAAATTGTGACCGAAAAATCGGTCACAAAATACTAGCATCTTGGGAAGAAATTGTGACCGATTTTTCGGTCACAATTTACTAGCTCTTTGAGGCAAAATTGTGACCGATTTTTCGGTCACAATTTCCAAGCTCTTTGAGGCAAAATTGTGACCGAAAAATCGGTCACAAAATACTAGCATCTTGGGAAGAAATTGTGACCGATTTTTCGGTCACAATTTACTAGCTCTTTGAGGCAAAATTGTGACTGATTTTTCGGTCACAATTTCCAAGCTCTTTGAGGCAAAATTGTGACCGAAAAATCTGTCACAAAATACTAGCATCTTGGGAAGAAATTGTGACCGATTTTTCGGTCACAATTTACTAGCTCTTTGAGGCAAAATTGTGACTGAAAAATCGGTCACAAAATACTAACATCTTGGGGAATTTGAGTATTTGGACTAACTGAGTTAGGAGCAATGACTAATCAATCCAATGAAATTGGGGGAAATTTCATTATTGGCACAATTGATTTGGAGATATTGAATAATAAGTTGTCCAATTAAATTGTGAAGATTGAGTAATTAATATATTTGAATAAAGGGAATTGAGTAATTAATCTAATTGAGTAGGGAGAACTGAATAATTAGTTCCATTGTATTGTTGAAAGAAAATAATTAATCGAATTTATTTGAAGAATTGAGTAATTAATCCCACTAATAAAGAGAGATAACCAAATAATTAGTCAAATTGAATTAAGGAAATTGAATAATTAACATAATTAAGTAAATAATAATCTGAAAATTTAACAAGTATTTTAAATATATACATATAGAAAATATAAAAAATTAACTTGACAATAATAATATTAAATATTTTAAATTAATAGTAATTAAAATATTTGAATAAATCATGTATTATTTGTTGAGATTATTGATACAAATTTTCAATTTTTTAATTTAAGATTTCGTTTTGCATTAAGTAAAATGCAATCTATATATATATATATATATATATATGTATGTATGTATGTATGTATGTATGTATTGTATGTGATAGAGAAACTGCTACAAAAGTTATTGAATCACTTTTGTTCAAATTTTACTAGTGAAACTTTTATTAATTAATTATATCAATACATTCTAATTAAACTGCTACAAAAGTTATTGTATATTAATTAATTATATCAATACATTCTAATTAAGAACAAATTATTACATTAATCATTATTAATTTTCAAATACAGATAAAACATTAATTTAAGCAAATTGATTGAATTGGAAAAATGAGTAATTGTTCAATTAAATTAAGAAATCGAATAATTAGTCGAACCTAGATGTGGAATTGAGTTTGGTTTCAGTTGAAAATTCAAAAACTTTCCACAAAACACAAAATTCAAATAAGATGTTTCTCTAAATATCTTCCCTCAAACCAAAAATATGAAAATATTTCTCTAAAGTTTGGTTTCGTGATAATTCACAAATAAGAATTTATGCAGAAATAAAATAAATTTTTGATAAAGTCAAGATAAATATTGTAGAATTAGTAAAACTACTAAATTTACAAAAATTGACAAAATTTTAATGAAATTTATCTAGATAATTTAAATTTGAATATCGCACAAATATAATTTAAATATAAGAAAAATCAATTCATGCACAAAGAGCATAAGTGGTGTAGTGGTTTGAAACCCTCACCTCAACCTAGAGGTCAAGGGTTCAAACCACATCAAGTGCAAGAGGAAATATTTCTTTCATGCTCAACATGTGGGGTCCAGGGACGGGGCGGGTCCAGCGGCGGGTCCGGGGGCGGGTCGGGTCTAGCTGCGGGTCGGGTCGGGGCGGGGCTGGTCCAGGGGTGGGGTTGATGCGGGTACAAATATAATTTAAATTGATTGATTAAAATTTTGTGACCGAAATTTCGGTCACAAAATGAAATAAATTTAAATTGATTGATTAAAAATTTGTGACCGAAATTTCAGTCACAAAATGAAAGGTATAGTGACCGAAATTTCGGTCACAGATGGAATCAAATTGTGACCGAAATATCGGTCACTATTCCCTTCATTTTGTGACCGAAATTTCGGTCACTATTTATTTCATTTTGTGACCGAAATTTCGGTCACAAATTCGGTCACAAAATAGTCAGTCACAGCTTCAGTCACAAAAAAACTGTGACCAAGGTTTTCGTGACCGATTTATTCGGTCACAGATTCGGTCACAAAACTGTTTTTGTGACCGATTTAAGCCAAAATTGGTCACAAAATCGGTCACAAAAAATAATTTTTCTAGTAGTGTTTAATTCATCATAACTCACTCATTTCTTCTCCAAATCGCCCAAGTTGTATGTCAAAAATCGATCATCACGACGAGAGGAACATGTTGACGGTGGTAGTTTCGGGTTTCGTTGGACGCTGAAGGAACAGTGGCGGCGGCAGCGGCAGCTGCGGCAACAATGAGGTGGTGGCGGGTTTCCGTTTTCCTCCAAGTTTTTCGGTGAATTTGAAGTAGGTCTTAAACTTTTCGATATGGAAAACACATTGGTGAGGTCAATTTTAGCCTAGAGGTGGAGGAATTGAGGCGAAGAGTGGATTTATACATTTTTCATCCATCACTTGTAATTATTATATACCGCAGGGGTTTATGTAATATACACAAAAATGTGGGTTAGATTGTAATTTTTTTCAAATTTCAGGGGAGATAGATATAATGCACCCTATGTAATATTAGCAAAAAATAAAGGCCAAAACGGACTTTATACATTTTTCATCCATTACTTGTAATTATTACATACCTCAGGGGGTTTATTGTAATTTACAAAAAAACGTGGGTTGAATTGTAATTTCGCCAAACCTCAGAGGAGGTAGATGTAATTCGCCCTATTATTTATTATCACTTATATAAGGTTATTTTAGTCTTCACAAAAAAGGGAAGAAATGTAAAATACTAATAAGTTATTCGCACTTTTATAATATACATAGATAAATATAATTTTGTTATGAATTCAATTATTGAAATAAAATAAATAAATACAATGAAATATGTATTTCATTGGATCAAATGACAGCTACAAGCTTATATAATTGTAAATATAATTATGCTATAAAGAAATTAATGAAATAAAATAAATAAATATATGAAATATATATTTAACGTAATACACAATGTAAACACGCCATAGTCTTTATCCACCATAAATAAATTTTATAATAAATAAATTATAGTTGTTACTAAAAATAAATAAATAAAGACGTCATATTTCCATTAACCATAAATAAATAAATCAAAATTGTTACTAGAGAATATAGGAGAGAAGACTAGAAAGAAAGAAATAAGAAAGAAAAAAACTGCACACAATGTGTAAAATACAATGGGCAAATGTGGAAAACATTGCTTAATGGTGATAGCTACGGTCTTTTCTTTCCATTTTTCATCCACTTTTTCACACCTATTTTTTCATTTTTAATTTCTTTCTTTTCATTTTCCCTCTACAACCAACTAAACAAAAAGTTGTTTTTTCCTTACAACTTCTTTTCTTTCATTCATTCCACCAATTTTCCATCGGTCCAACCAAACAAAGGATTAGGGCCCCAAAAAAAAGAACAAAAGAAAAAGTCCTCTCCCAGATTACAAGTTTAAAAATTTTGAAATTAATTACTAAAAATTTATTAGCACTCAAAAATTAAAGCTTATAAATTTTAAAATTAACCATTAAGATCTTATGAACTTCTTAAAATAGCTAAATATTGAACAAAATTGAAACAAATTTACATTGGTGTTTATAGTCGTTAGTTGTTACTACTGACATCTTATATTATATAGGAACTTTCTGTATGCAATTCAAGATTTTATTAGAGAATACGATCTTAAAACTTTTATGTTCTAAAAACCTATCTAAATAAAGTTATAAGATTTTATATGATAATTATTTTAAATAATTTATCAAAACTCTCTTTAAGATAATAATCAGAATAAAGAAATATGTATATACACCTTCGGAAGAGAGAGCATTGGATTGGCACTTCTGTAATTGTAGCTATAAGTGTCCTTATAGCAAATGGATAACAAAATGCTTTACTGGTGTAATGATCAATTAACTTGTAAGAGATGAATATGTGTTAGAATTCTAGGAACTGTCCTTTTTCCAAATCGACGTTTTGTATTTTTGTTGTTTGTTTTTTCTTCTTCTTTTGGATGATTGTTCTTTGTTCTCGAGTAGACTGGAGTATCATTTGGGTTAATGGAATTTGGAAATTGACCAGTTGATCCCAATCATAAAGGTGTTACTTTGGTCTAAATTAATCCGTATGAACTATCAATAACTCGAGCAAACTCTATTAGATATAAATTTCTAAATTAAGATGTTGTACTATACTTTGATTTCTACTATTTTAAAATTGAATTTTTTAATAGGGACGAAGAGAGCGAAAGAATAGCAGGAGAAACACTTTTTCTTTTCAAATTTATATGACGCTATATTATATTACAACTCCAAATTTGTAGGATTGATGGCTTTCAAGTGACTTGAAATGTCACGACCCGAAAAAATACCCTTAATATTTTATTAAAATATGTTGGACCGAAACGTGCAACGGTAAATATTTTTATTGCAAATATATAATAATAATTTTCACATAAAATTTGTACAAATTACAAGAATTACAATTTTCAAAAGAAATACAAAAGTTACTTTATTGCGTAAATGGCTTCGAAACGCTTCCGCTGCGCCACTCTGATCCGCTATCTCATTTCTGTCTAAAAAGTATTGGAAAAAAGGAGTCAACGCGACGGTTGAGTAGAAATATCATTCAACCCCATAAGGTGCGTGTGTGTTTTAATAGGTGCACGTAGACACATAATTTCACATAATACTATAATGAAAATGAAAGCATTAAATATCTAAGACTTACAAGATACTTAAATTCCTATCTTACTCATGAAGTTAAATAATACTCCTACCTTTCAAAGGGGTTCCTTCTTCTTTATAAGTATAAAGTGTAGAGTGCATATATAGATATATAGAAAGGTTAATATGTATATATATGTTTAGAAGAGGGGTAACTATATATATATGTATATAGAAAGGTTTACTAATGATATTGTGTGATATATATATTGAAAGTGCAAGATTTTGTGGGTGTGGGTCTTATAAGCGGGATTTTATGTTGAGTGTGTGGAAAATGAAGATATTGAACCCTTTATATAGAGTTTAGGGTAAGGCATAGCATTATTTAATTATTAATGATGAAAATGACATTTTGGATAAGGATAACATTTTGGATAGGGATAAGATTTTGGATACGGATGACATTTGGATAAAGATGACATTTTCATAACTTGGGTTTTATATAAAAATATCCAACCATATTATATATATATATATATATATAATTCGAAATTTGTATATATATATGATATATTTTTGAAAAGTTTGTATTTTATGATCAATAAATGAATAGGAAAGAAAATAATTTCAATTGTTATAAGTATGCAAACATATGCATGTATCACAAAGTGCTTATTATAAGAAAGATTTTACATAATATAATGATCACATGAAATATGAAATCATATAAAATTGATTTTAAAATACTAGGAAGTACCAGGGCGTTACGTGAAAAAGATAAAATCACCTATTTCTTTGCTTTTTCCTGTGAAACTGTAGACTAGAATATCCTTTGGTGCGATGGAAACTAAATGTCACTTCTGGCCAAACAAACTGGACCTTAAACATAAAACGACACTATAACTCCAGTCTTGATTAATTAGTCACTATTTATAGATGATCCCATCTTTGTAATGTGTGCTCATATTATTGAAAAATGAAATAAAATGGAAACATATAGACTCCCCTCCTGATTATGAGTTTATAAATCAAAATTAATTATTAAGATTTTATTAACTCTTCAAGTAATTAATGAGCTTATAAATTTTAAAATTAGCCATTAAGATTTCATGAACTTCATAAAGTAACTAAAATTATACACAAGTTTACCCGTGAGATTGTTAAAGAAATTTTAACAAACTTAGTTTTGTATTTAAAGTAAATAATTATTGCTACTAACTTCTTACATCATATAATTAAACTCACTGCCGAATTTCAATTCAAGATTTTAATATTAAATAAAAAAAAAGATCTTACATCTTTTGCTTTCTGAAAACTTACATAAATTAAATTACAAGACCTTATAAGATATTTAAAATTATTTTAGCAAAACTCTCTTTAAGAAAACTTAGGACAAGAAATATGTATATACACCTTCAGAAGAAAAAGTTTTTTCCAACAATTCTAAATTTAATTTCCATTTTGAAAGCATTATCCAATTGCAACTTACGTCATTGTAGAAAATCAATGACGAAAACACTCCACAAATGTAATAATCAATGAACTTAATTGTGTTGAAACTTATTGTAGAGGAAAACTAAATAAAAGAATAAGGAGTTTAACGAAATTTGATTGAAAGTTTTGTATATTTTTCTTATAAAACCTGCATAATTTATACAAGAAAAAAATAATAAATTTTCCTATTTAGGTGCCACTCATGAGGTGGATAGCGATTGAAAAGCTAAAAATATAACACAAACAATCAAAAATGGCCACTAACTTTGAGAAAATAAAGCAATTAATTAGACTAAGTCTTCTTTTTAAATTTTTAAACAAAATGGTGGAAAAATGCCAATTATCTAACAAATTGTAAAAGATGAAAATATGTTAGAATTATAGGAACTCTCCTTTTTGCAAATCGACTTTTTTTTCTTTCTTTTTTTTTTTCTTTTGGATATTTTGTGTAATGGAATTTGGAAATTGACCAATTGACCTCAATCATAAAGGTGTTACTCTGGTCCAATTAATTCGTGTGGAATTTATTGTATTTATTGACGTAAATAATTGTAAAAATTTTATGTGTATATATATATATGTGTGTGTGCGCGCGCGCATTGGTCAAATTACAAGAAACAAGCATGAATTATCCATGAGGAATTTGAGCAAAGCTCATCTTAGATATAAATTTTTAAACAAAGGTGTTGTACAAACGTGTTGGAATGGACTTGACATTAGGCATAAAGATTACTCCGGTCTTTAGCTAACAGTGTACGTAACTTATTGGTTGATGAGTGACTATTTCTGCAACTCTAAATGAATAGTACTGATACACTAGTTATTAGTGACAGAGCCAAGAGGGGCTAGTGGTGGCGGTCCCCTTCTCCCTTCAATTTTGTAGAAATTTATTTTTTAGTATATATATTTTTTAGAATTTTAAAATTTTGCTCCTCCCCCTCACCCAAAAAAAAATTTGATTTTAATATAAGTTATATAATAAAAATTTTAATTTTATCTACTATATTTTATTTATTTTAATTTTCTCTACTATATTTTATTTTTAGTGATATATTTTTACCTAATTTCATTTACCGTGATAATTAAACTCTCTCTCTCTTTCTCTTTCCTCTCTTTTTCCTAATTTTCTTCAAATTAAAATACTGAAAATTCTGCTAGATTTTACTTTTTTCTTTTATCTCAATTAAAACACCAAAAATCCTATTAAGATTTTTCTTCTCTCACAAACCCTACAACATTCAACAACGTACAAGAAGGATTTTAAAATTTATACATTTATTTATTTCCTTTTTTTGTAATTGACGTTTTTATTTTAACAAACTTAGTTTTGTATTTAAAGTAAATAATTATTGCTACTAACTTCTTACATCATATAATTAAACTTACTGCTTTCAATTCAAGATTTTAATATTACATAAAAAAAAAAAAGATCTTACATCTTTTGCATTCTGACAACTTAAATAAATTAAGATACAAGACCTTATAAGATATAAAATAATTTAACAAAACTCTCTTTAAGAAAACTTAGGAGAAGAAATATGTATCTACGCCTTCAAAAGAGAAAATATTTTCCAATAATTCTAAATATAATTTCCATTTTCAAAACATCATCGAATTGCCACTTACGTCATTGTAGAAAATGAATGACGAAAACACTTCACAAATGTAATAATCAATGAACTTAATTGTGTTGAAACTTATTGTAGAGGAAAATTAAATGAAAAAATAAGGAGTTTAACGAAATTTGATTGAAAGTTTTGTATATTTTTCTTATAAAAACTGCATAATTTATACAAGAAAAATAACAAACTTTCCTATCTAGGTGCCACTCATGAGGTGGATAGAGATTAAAAAGCTAAAAATATACCACTAATAATAAAAAATAACCACTAACTTTGAGAAAATAAAACAATTAATTAGACTAAGTCTTGATAGAATACAACAACTAAATTAGACTAAGTCTTTTTTTTAAATTTTTAAACAAAATGCTGGAAAAATGCTAATTATCTAACAAATTGTAAAAGATGAAAATATGTTAGAATTATAGGGACTCTCCTTTTTGCAAATCGACTTTTTTTTTCTTTTGCATGTTTCTTCTATTTTATCGAGTATACTGGAGTATTATTTTGTGTAATGGAATTTGGAAATTGACCAGTTGACCTCAATCGTAAAGGTGTTACTCTGATCTAGTTAATCTGTGTAGAATTTATTGTATTTATTGACGTAAATAATTATAAAAATTTTACATATATCTACATATATATGTGTGTGTGTGGACGCGCGCGTGTATTGGTCAAATTAAAAGAAACAAGCATGAATTATCCATGAGGAATTTGAGCAAAGCTCATCTTAGAAATAAATTTTTAAACAAAGGTGTTGTACAAACGTGTTCGAAGGGACTTGACATTTGGCACAAACATTACTCCGGTCTTTATCTAACAGTGTGCGTAACTTATTGGTTGATGAGTGACTATTTCTACAACTCTAAACGAATAGTACTGATACACTAGTTACCAGTGACGGAGCCAATGGGGGCGGGTGGTAGCGGTCACCCCCCCCGCCCCTCCCCCCAACCTCAAAGTTTTTAAAAATTTATTTTTTAGTATATATATTTATTAGAATTTTAAAATCCCCCCCCCCCATCCCAAAATAAAATTTTGATTTTAATATAAGTTATATAATAAAAATTTTAATTTTCTCTACAATATTTTATTTTTGATGATATATTTTTACCTAATTTCATTTACCGTAATAATTAAATTCTCTCTCTCTCTCTCTCTCTTTCCTCTCTTTTTCTTTATTCTCTTCAAATTAAAATATTGAAAATTCTATTAGATTTTACTTCTTTCTTTTATCCCAATTAAAACACCAAAAATCCTATTATGATTTTTCTTCTCTCACAAACCCTACAATATTCAACAACATACAAGAAGGATTTTAAAATTTATACATTTATTTATTTCCTTTTTTTGTAATTGACTTTTATGCAGAGATTTAAATCTTACGATTGTTCATATAAATCTTGATAGTTGTTCAATATTAAACTTAATGAGCCTTGATATTTTTTTGTTGAGTTATTGAACTTGAATGAATCTTACAAATTTGACAATTCATATTTAATTGAAAGTGATTTGAGAAATGAGATGCCGGAGAAAAAAGAAAAGATATGTTTTGAGATTTGAGATTAAAGTGTGGAAAAGTGAACAAGAAAGACCCTCAAACTTCACCTATTGATATTTTAATTCTGAAACAGAATTGGCTTTAATAATTATCTTTCACTCTTCTACGTGTTTGTCTGGAGTGGAACTCGATTTTCTACACATTATTGCTTTTACAAATAGTTAGGTTAATTAACCATATATTGATTTTTAACTTGTTACCAACAACCAATTGCTTTGACGGGATGAAGCATTTAATTACTTAAGCAACATTTAGGGTTTGAATCCCAGACTTGTGGATGGAGCAATTAGGTTGGGAGGATTGCTTCTATAATATAATCCTTTGAAATACTCGATCAAGATTAGTCGATTAGTGGATTAGAATTGAGTGGATAGAACTAGACAAAAAAAAAAAGATTTTTGACCTGTTAGTAATTCAAAGTTTTTATTGATGTGTTGCCTCTATTACTAGCTTGCTTTCTATGATTTGTCTTATCATTTAGATCGTAATTGGTGAAATTAGGGGGAAAAAATGGTAATTAGTACGCAGGAATTTTGGAATAGAATAAAGATGGACAAAAATGATAATAATATTCCATTCTCATCTTTGACATGCATGTCAAAATAAATAAATAAAAGAAGGGGAGGAGTTTGATTCATTCCATTCATGTATGTGACAAGTACGTCGTAATGAATGAATTGAATGGTATAAATTAAGAAGATATGACTAAAGTAACTTTCATATAAAATATTATTTTAAATATTTATTCAAATAGTATATATTTTACTTGAATAATATGTTTAATATTTTATATTGATGTTCAAATTTACGTAAAAATACTTAAATATATGGATACCTTTATATATGTACTGATATATTAATAATACTATATATTATGTTTGTATGTTATGATGAAGTTGTATAAAGATTGTTAAAATTGAATTTAATGCAAACCTTTTCATGTATATCGAATATATAAGTAATTATTTAATATGTAATGTAGTACATATTTAATTAATGTGTTTATTAATATTTAATGACCATAGGTACACCTATCTATTGATTTTGGAGCAGTGCACATTGCTCTTCCTTTTCATTTTCTTTTTTATTTTGGCCAGTATAACGTATTCATTTAATACTATATAGACTATAGATTTGAATTTTTTAATCCAAGTAAAACAATTATTTTTCATATGTTAGAACAATTCAATTTCAGACCCAGAATTAAAATTTTAGGACTACGTACTATGTTTGAATTGACCGTGAATGCGCAAAATCATCTCTTTGTTACCTTTTACTAGAGTGTCCTTTGGTGCAATGAATAGTATCCATGTCTAACAGTGTGTGAACTTATTGGCTGATGAGTGATTATTTCCACAACTCAAAGTAAATAGTAATGGTACACTAGTTGTATATAAGTAGCTCTTTCTCCGTTATGTGTGCTTGTATAATTTCCACCACCCCAAAACTCGATATATTTTCTTCTCTCATTACAAATTGGTCTTAGTCTGGAGTCCATGAGGGCAAAATGTCTTGAATCTTTCTCCATTTCATCATCTTATCATTAATTAAGGAGTTTTCAACTTGCGGTTTCGGCCAAAACACATCTTTGGGTTGTATTTCAGGGGAGATGAAAGCTCTACTGAAGTTCAAGGCAAGCCTTATCGATCCTGCCATTTTTGTAAGCATCGATAAGGCCTGCTTTGAAGTTCAGGACAGCTTTCCTCTCTGCTGAAATACAACCGAACGAAGTGTTTTTGCCAAAACAATAATGTGAAGACTCCATAACTAAAAACAAGATGATAAAATGGACAATGGAACAAGACATCTTTCCCATATCGCCTCTAGGTCAGTACCAATTTTTGATAATGGAAGAAAAACTATCAAACTCTGCAGTGGTGAAAATTGTATAAGCACACAATACAAAGAAAGGATCATCTATAACTAGTGATCTATTATTATTCAATTAGAGCCACACACAGTGATTGATCAAGACTAGAGTAATGTCGTTTATGTTTAAGGTCAAGTTTGGCTTGGCTGGAAGTGACATTTAGTTTCCATCATACCAGAGGATACTCTACTCTGCAGGTTCACAAGAAAGAGCAAACAAATAGGTGATTTACATATTTGGAATCTTTTTTATTTTTTCTTTCTTTCTTTTTTTTTGTTTTTTATCAAACCAATATCCAATAAAGACATACATATTTATTTTTCAAGTGACTTTGAATTTATATATTTACAGTCACTTGAAAGATATCAGTCCTAGAATTTGGAGTTGGAAGTCTTATGTTGTAGAAGTAGAAACAATTGCCTATATAAAGCATATAAAAAGAAAGGACAGGGCCAACATTGATAAAGAATGAAAGTAGCATTCTTCTATTCTTTGGTTCGAGTACATGCTAAGCATTTGAAAATTGTTAAAAAAATTTATTTGGAAACAAAATTGAATTATTATAGAATATGAAATATAATTGTTTTACTTGGAGACAAATTTCAAATTTTGATAAAAGTATATATATTTTATAATATAATATATCTATTAATAATTTCAACTTAAGAAAGAGTAGAAATCAAGCTTTATGTGGTAGATAGAAGTTGGCTCAATTAGTTAGGCATGGGTGGCCATTGCTTATTTCTTTTTATCCTAAATATTTTAATTTATGTAAAAATAATCTTACAATTACACACTTGCACTTATTGATGGGTATAATTGTAAGCATTTTACATAAATTCCTCATCGATTAACCTACACCATGGAAGAGTTTGTACACATATATGAAGTTAATTTGAATGAAAAAGTAGTGACAATATTGTATTATAGATGGTAATGTCCAATGATGGTTATAGTGGTACAAAATAAAATTATTTCCCAAATATTGTTTGAATAACAAAATTAATTGTTATATTTTATGAGACTCGACGAGGCACATCGCTTGGTAATTGAGTTGACTATTATGTTTGTAGGAAAATTATTTTCTAGATATCTCGATTAATGTTTATAAGAAGGTTCTAAATCTCGAGGGGGTATTTGTAATTTTTACAATGAGGACTAATTTATTATTATATTTTACCTTAAAGGGTATAGATCTAATTTGTTCTTAAAAATTTATATTGCTGACGTTGGCTCAATGTACGTATGGATGCCTATTGCTTAGAGGTTTTCTATTAGATAACCCTTTCAAGTTATTTTTTAAGAGAATGACCCATAAGTTTTAATTTTTAGGTAGATGACCCTTTTATTAATTATACATAATTAATTATAAATTAAATTTAAATATCATTAAATAAAAATATTTATTTATTTTTTAAAAATTATATTTTAACCCCAAAGAAAGAATATATTACAAAAAATAACTTATTAATACTCAACCAAAAAAATAAAACAAAACAAAACCAAATAAAAAGAAGACAAATCCATACAAACACCATCACACAATTAAAATTAACCATTCAAACTTTATGGGATTCCCAAATTGATCAAATAATCTATTTGCCCATAATAAGGAGAGCTTATTTATGGCAAAAAATTGAGAAATTTTAACTGGAGGAGATAGAATGGTGGCAACGAAGTGCGCGCTCCATTGCCGCCGTTCCACCTCCTCCGGCCAAAACTTTTCAAATTTCTGTATATAAATCAACTTCTTTCATCATGGGTTAATAAATCATGTATTCAATTTAACATTTTAACCAATTTGTATTGTTTAATTTGATGATGTGCGTGTATTGTGCGTGTTCTTTTTTTTTTCCTTCTCTTCATGTTTCTTGTTTGTTTCCTGGGTTGGGGTTGGGTGGGGTATTTTTCTATTTTGGTTATTTTTTCTATTATTTTTTTAAAAAAACTTTGTATTATTTTTGTTTATAGTAATTTTAAAAAATTCGTATTACCTTATCTCTTACTCAATTTGTTTATTATGTTTTCAATCATTTGATCTTAAGAATAAATTTATATTGTTTTAAATAAAGATGATTTAATATATATAAGATCATTATGATTATTACATAGAATTATTATGATAAGATGAATTGATATCTATATAACTATACATATATATAATAGATAGTTCAAAATGGATTTATATCAATATTTTCCAAAAAAATAATAGAATCACTTAAATGATTGAATGATTGATAAAGAGATTATTTTAAAATAAGAGAATTGTTTAAACAATTAAGTGGTCGTTGAAGAGATTATGCTAAAAAAAAAAAACTAGATAATAGAATCTCTAAGCAATAGATTGATCGCTTAGTAGAAAAAAAGAATATCTCTTAAAAGATAGATTGGTCGCTTAGGAGATTGACCCGAACGGCTGTCCATTTTTTGACGGCCCGACCGTTTAAGAGATCATGCTACATAGTAAAATAAATAATCTCTTAAAAAATCGAGTGGCCGTTTAAGCGGTTTAGTTAGAAAAAAGAATATCTTTTAAGAGATAGATTGTTCGCCTAGGAGATTGGCCCGAACGGCCGTCCTTTTTTTGACGGCCCGACCGTTTAAGAGATCATGCTATATAGTAGAATAATATAATCTCTTAAACGATCGAGTGACCGTTTAAGCGGTTTTGTTGAAAAAAATAATATCTTTTAAGAGATAGATTGATCGCTTAGGAGATTACATTATGATCTTAAGAGATTATTCTAAAATAAGAGAATTATGCTAAAATATATAGACAATATTAATATATTATAAGAGTATATATTACATAACTCTATCTTTTATAATAATCTTTTGTAGTATAGATATCATAGATACATTATAATGAGCATTATAATAATATATTCATGATAAGATCATTATGATTATTACATAGAATCATTATGATAGGATGAATTGATATCTATATTTCCATAAACTATACATATATATATATATATATATTCTCTACAAATTAAAGATCTCTAAAATTATAATGATTATAACTATCATTTATAGTATAAATTAGCATCATAAATATAATTATATATAATGATATTTACCATGATCATTATAATAAAGAAGTCATGAGTATATTATAATAGTGATAATAATACTCATAATGATTCAATATAATAGTCATAACGATATTTTATAATATAGATATAGGCATCGTGAATATATTATAATGGATTTGATCTATTATTTTCTAAAAGTATTATAATAGATAGTTCAAAATGGATTTATATCAATATTGTCCAAAAAAATAATAAAATCACTTAAACGATTGAGTGATTGATAAAGAGATTATTTTAAAATAAGAGAATTGTTTAAACGATCGAGTGGTCATTTAAGCGATTTAGTAAGAAAAGAAGAATATTTTTTAAGAGATAGATTGATCGCTTAGGAGATTAGGCCGAACGGCCGTACATTTTTTGACGGGCCGACCGTTTAAGAGATCATATTACAAAGTAGAATAACATAATCTATTAAACGATCGAGTGTTCATTTAAGCGATTTAGTAAGAAAAGAAGAATATTTCTTAAGAGATAAATTGATCGCTTAGGAGATTAGACCGAACGGCCGTACATTTTTTGACGGGCCGACCGTTTAAGAGATCATATTACAAAGTAGAATAACATAATCTATTAAACGATCGAGTGGTCATTTAAGCGATTTAGTAAGAAAAGAAGAATATTTCTTAAGAGATAAATTCATCGCTTAGGAGATTAAACCGAACGGCCGTACATTTTTTGACGGGCCGACCGTTTAAGAGATCATATTACAAAGTAGAATAACATACTCTATTAAACGATCGAGTGGTCATTTAAGCGATTTAGTAAGAAAAGAAGAATATTTCTTAAGAGATAGATTCATCGCTTAGGAGATTAGACCGAACGGCCGTACATTTTTTGATGGGCCAACCGTTTAAGAGATCATATTACAAAGTAGAATAACATAATCTATTAAACGATCGAGTGGTCATTTAAGCGATTTAGTAAGAAAAGAAGAATATTTCTTAAGAGATAGATTCATCGCTTAGGAGATTAGGCCGACCGTTTAAGAGATCATATTACAAAGTAGAATAACATAATCTATTAAACGATCGAGTGGTCGTTTAAGCGATTTAGTAAGAAAAGAAGAATATTTCTTAAGAGATAGATTCATCGCTTAGGAAATTAGGCCGAACGGCTGTACATTTTTTGACGGGCCGACCGTTTAAGAGATCATATTACAAAGTAGAATAACATAATCTATTAAACGATCGAGTGGTCGTTTAAGCGATTTAGTAAGAAAAGAAGAATATTTCTTAAGAGATAGATTGATCGCTTAGGAGATTAGGCCGAACGGCCGTACATTTTTTGACGGGTCAACCGTTTAAGAGATCATATTACAAAGTAGAATAACATAATCTATTAAACGATCGAGTGGTCATTTAAGCGATTTAGTAAGAAAAGAAGAATATTTCTTAAGAGATAGATTGATTGCTTAGGAGATTAGGTCGAACGGCCGTATATTTTTTGACGGGCCGACCGTTTAAGAGATCATATTACAAAGTAGAATAACATAATCTATTAAACAATCGAGTGGTCGTTTAAGCGATTTAGTTAGAAAAAAAAAGAATATATCTTAAGAGATCATTTTATAGCTTAAGAGATTAGCTTGAACGGCCATTTATTTTGTCACGGTCTTGGTGTTTTGTTGTTTTTGTAAGTTAATTTATTTTCAATTTGACCCCCGAACATAAGTTAAGTTATCTATAATTCGACCCCCGTTCAAATTTTTGGATAAATAAATACATTTATTTGCCCTAATTAGTGCCACATCATAAATTCAACCCAAAAAAAAATGAAAATATAATTTGAGGGTTAGTTTCTTAAATAAAAACTTGAACGGTCTTGTGGGCTAAATTTTCTGCTATTGCTTATTTATTTATTTATTTATTTTATCCCTAGATACTTTGATTCATGTAAAATTCTTACACCCATTCACATCAATAACTAAGAATTTTATATAAACTCCACGTGGATTAACCTGCACCATGAAAGACCTTTATGGTCTACTCAAGAAAAAGAACAATCAAAAAACAGAAAAAACCAAAAAGGACGACTTGGATGGAGGAAAGTTCTTAGAATTCTTGCATAATTTCATCTCTTACAATAATTGATCATTAGGAAAATTCTAATTCGGAATTGGTTCAGTTGAACTCAAACAAATTTTATATGTGTGTGTGTGAACTTTTATAATTATATACGCCTATAAATTCCATATGGATTAATTTGGACTGGAGTAACACCTTTATGATTGAGGTCAATAAGTCAATTTACAAATTCCATTACGCCAAATAATACTCCAGTAGACTCGAGAAAAAAGAAGAACATCCAAAGGTAAAAAAAGAAAACCAAAAAACAAAAAGAGAAAAGTTGATTTGGAAAAAGAGAGTTCCTAGAATTCTAATATAAGGGTTAATTACATCTAAACCCCCTACGAGTTTATGGAATTACTAACAATATCCCTCTTAGATGAATATTGTGAATACACTCCTTTGAAAATATTAAAATTATAGATGCACCCCTCTCCAATAGGGTTCTATCAAAAAAGTGATGACGTCAGCCAAAAATTTGTATGATCTAACTATTTTGCCCTTGGTAATTTTGTAAAATTAGAAGGGGGTTGGATGTAATTTCTAAGCTAGAGAGGGATGTAAGTGTAATTTCTTCTAAAAGTAATTGACCGTTACGTTTTCAAAATTTGACTGGTGAAAATTTAAAAAAAGATCGTTTATGATCGTTTTTTAACTATTGGATCTACTCTTCTCTCTCTCTCTCTATATGCACTATTACAACTTCGTTTGATATGAATTTGGTTTAGAATGCACACACATGGCTTCTTCAAGCCACTCTTCTAGTGTATAAGGTTGAAATATAAGAAGGATAAATGCAGAAAAAAAAACAAAAAAAAAAACAGTTTGACTAGAAACCGAATATTATGATAGTGGATACGAATGACAATTGTGGTAATTGTGGTATTAGTATCCAACATATAGTACTTTTATTGGTGTCTACCCTACTTGAATAAAGAAATAGAGATTTCATATAATGTCACATGAATAAATGAGACCGTATGATATACTTGTTTAGGAACAAAAGGTGATCTATAACTAGTGATGTATTATTATTCAATTAGAGCCACATACGATCATATCTCCTGATTGTGGAAATAATCACTAATCAACCAATAAGTTCCACACACTGATTGATCAAGACTGGAGTAATGTCTTATGTTTAAGGTCAACTTTGTTTGGCTGGACCTGACATTTAGTTTCCATCATACAAAACGATGCTCCATTCTGCAGGTTCACAAGAAAGCGGAAAGAAATAGGTGATTTATATATTTATAGTCTTTTTTCTTTTTGGTCAAACCAATATCTGATAAAGATATGCAATTTATCTTTCAAATAACTTTGAATTTACATATTTACAGTCACTTGAAAGGTATGAGTCCTAAAAAATTGGAATTGTATGTCTTATGTTGTAGAGGTAGAAATAATTACCTGTATCAGCACATAAAAAGAAAGGACAGGGTCAAGATTGATAAGCTGTAACAAGTACCATTCTTCTATTCTTTGGTTGAGTACATGCTAAGCATTAGAAAAGTGTTAGAAATTTTAATTTTGGAAACCAAATTGAATTATTATAGAATATGAATAAATAATTGTTTTGCTTGGAGAAAATTTTCAAATTTTGATAAAATATATATTATGATATAATATAGCTTCGTATAAATTTGTAAAAAAAAGTGTTTCTCCTACTATTCTTCCGCTCGCTTCGTCCCTATTAAGAATTTCAATTAAAAAATTGTAGAAATGAAGCTCTATAATAGAAGTTGGCTCAATTAGTAAGGCATGGATGACCAGTGCTTATTTCTTTTTATCCTAAATATTTTAATTTATGTAAAAATAATCATAAAATTACACGCATCAATAACTGAAAATTGTACTTATTGATGTGTATAATTGTAAGATTTTTTACATAAATTCGACATTGATTAACCTGCACCGTGGAAGACTTTTATGGTCTACACAAAAAAAAGAACAACCACCCAAAAAAAGCAAAAAACAAAAATGTCGAATTGCAAATAGGAGATTTCTTAGAATTCTTGAATAATTTCGTCATTGACAATAATTAATCATTGCAACTGAGAAGTGTTTGTTTTTCATTTTCTAATGACACTTATAATATTTAAAATATCTTATAAGGTCTTGTATTTTAATTTATATAAGTTCATAAAACATAAAATCTATTTGTAAGATCTTGTTTTTGTAATAAAATCATAAATTACACGCAATAAATTCTAAATGATATAAGATGTTAGTAGTAACAACTTTCTACTTTAAATACTAAACCAAGAGCTCGTTTGGAGGGGCTCTTTTTTAGGGAAAAAATATTTATTTTAAGAAAAAATACATTTCAAACAAAAAAGATTGTGTTTGGATGGGTTTTTTAAAAAAAAACCAGAAGCCAGAAAAATGCCAAGAAGGGTTTTTTTAGAAGATACCCTATAGCAGTTTCAAATAAAAGCACTTTTAACCACTGTATCGAAATACAAAACGGCTTGGTTTAAAAAAAAAAAACTCTACCATAAAAAACACCATTCGAGCAGTACTTTTTTTTAAACCCATCCAAACGGACCCCAAATTTGGTACAATTTTCTTCTTTATGAAAAATTTGGTTAAATTTATTTTTTGTGATATATATTATATTAAATATGATGAATGTTCGTATAAATATATATAAATATAAACTAATTGATACCGGGACATATTTTATAACAAGTATGTTATATATGAAAAATAATAACATACCAACATATATAAATACATATTTACATTGAATATCAATATATAACACTAATATATTATTTAAACACAAGATATATATATCTAATATTAAAATTTTAAAATACTTTTACTTTATATACGTAAGTTATTTTAATTACATAATTATCTCTGTTCCAATAGAGAGTCTTATTTGGTTGTTCAAAGTGACTTGTATCAGATGATGAAACTAATTTTAACAAATTAATGTTTCATATAAAAGTAATTTCTTGAATGTTTATAAAATAAAAAATTTCTATTGAATTCTTTGAAATAGAAAGTTAATTGAATTAGGGGAAATGAAATCGTGGTTCTATGTCTACATTAAAAACGCTCCAACTGTAGTCCCACCAACAATAAGCGCTATTCCAAAAACCCCAGTTCGTCCTGTTTGACACCCAAAAGCCGAGAATATTTGGCCTATAAGACCCTTCAAGTTTTTATTTAAGAAACTAACCCTCAAATTATATTTTTATTTTTTTTATTGTTGAATTTATGATGTGGCACTAATTATGGCAAATAAGTACACTTATTTGCCTTAAAATTTGAACGGGGTTGAATTATAAATAATTTAACTTATGAGGAAGGATCAAATTAAAAATACCTTAACTTACATGAACAACAAAACGGCCAGGTCGTGACAAAATAAATGGTCGTTCGGGCTAATCTCTTAAGAGACACTACAAGAAAACGATCAATTTTCGGCGGAATTTTTCGGCGGATTTTCGGTGGAAAATTAAAAAAAATAAAAAATAATAATTTTAAATTTTTCGGCGGATTTTCGACGGAAATTTAGCCGAAAATTTTAAAAAATTAAAAATAAATAAAAATTAAAATTTTTTAAATTAAAAATAAATAAAAATATTATTTTTTAAATTTTTTGGCGGATTTTCGGCGGAATTTCTGCCTAAAAATTAAAAATAAATAAAATTTAATAATTTTGAAATTAAAAATAAATAAAAATTATTATTTTTAAAATTTTTCGACGGAATTTCGGCGGAATTTCCGTCGAAAAATTAAAAAAATTAAAATTAAATAAAATTTAATAATTTTTAAATTAAAAATAAATAAAAATTATTATTTTTTAAATTTTTCGGCGAATTTTCGGTGGAATTTCAGTTGAAAAATTAAAAAAATTGAAAAAAAATAAAATTTAATAATTTTTAAATTTTTCCGCAGAAAATCCGCCGAAAATTTCGCCGAAAAAACTGTGTTTTCTTGTAGTGAGACTACAAAACGTGACAAACAAATGGCCGTTCGGGCCAATCTCTTAAGAGACCACAAAACGGTCAGGTTGTGACAAAACAAATGGCCGTTCGAGCCAATCTCAATGTATAACTTACAAGCGATCCATGAAGAGGCAAGTTGATCTCTTAAATGTCAATGAACAACTTGAACAACTTATAAGTGATCCATGAAGAGACAAGCCGATCTCTTAAATCTTAATAAACAACTTATGAGTGATCCCTAAAGAGATCGCATGGTATTACGAAGGGTCTCTTAAAGAGACAAGTCAATCTCTTTAAACATCAATGAACAACTTACAATTGATCCATAAGAGACAAGTCGATCTCTTACAAGTGGTCTATGAAGAGACAAGCCACAAAAAGGACGGTCGATCTCTTTAAATATCAATAAACATCAATGGTCGTTTGGGTGGGCCAAACGGCCGGACCGTTACAAAAAGGGCGGTCGCTCAAGATAATACTACTTTTTTTAGCATCATCTCTTAAATGGCCCGATCGTCACAAAAAGAATAGCCGTTCAGACCAATCTCTTAAGCAAATTAATCTATTGCTTCAGCGATACTATTCTTTTTTATCAAAATCTCTTAAATGACCATATAATCATTTAAGAGATTATATTATTTTTACTATGTAGAATAATTTCTTAAACAGTCAGGTCGTTATAAAGAGTACGGCTGTTTCAACCGATCCCTTAAACGATCACAAGTATATATATATTTGAAGCCTATTCAAAAAAGATTACTAATATGCCTTTCGAGTATATGTCCATACAAAGGCTCACCAAGAGGGATGAACAACGACAACACTCGTAGAATATGTCTGAGTTTAACTCAATAATTCGTAATACAAGCAATGTATAGTTAGATATACTTGCCATCCCAACTATACTTGGCATTCAAAGTACATTTCACAATAACTTTATTATCACAAAGATAACAATAGTCTAAATGATGTGTAACTCAATGCACATCCAACTAGATAGCCTCTAATAATCTTAGACCACTCATTTAAGCACTTAAGATTGTGTCACAATAATTGAGTCAAGAATAACTTCTTATACTTACCATCACAATTCTCGAGCACGGGACTAGTTGAGTACACACAATGTGCACATCTAACATTCTACATTGCTTTCATAAACCATAATAGCTAATATTTCTTTCCTTATTCTTCTCGTTCAAGGCACTTTTCTAACTAAGAGCATGATTGATAAGTCTGTAATTCTACTGGATTTTTATGTTTATTTTGACGGACTTATCATGTATTTTTCTCCATTTGAACCTTATTATGCCTGAAATCGAGTTAAATCGTTGTTTTGTAGGTAAGATGGGAAAACATACCATCAAGGAGACGAAAAGTGGAAGTCAAGAATTGGATACTTACGTAAGAGATTTTGGGTGTCAACCCAATTTCAACCATTTTGAGAAGAAGCGAATCTGTATGTTTGGGTACGTACCCAAAATATTTCGGGTATGTACCCGATTTCAATCATTAGGGAGTTAAATGAATCTGTAAGTTAGGGTACATACCCAAAATATATTGGGTATGTACCCAAAGTCCGCGGCAGCAATTAACAGCTTTCCTTGTTCGATTAGGACTCTATTTTTGGAAGGCGGCGCTAGGGTTTTTCTGCCCCTTTTTAAGTCCAAAAACATTGGCACAACTGGTGTTTATGTTTTTAGCTAGGTTTTAGTTTTTAGAACTTTTCTTTTTCGTATTTTTCATCTTTTGGGGGATTTTTGGAGAACGGAAGAAGGAAGAAATCAAGAGGCGAGGGAAGAACAACCGAACGAGGGAAGTTTACGTCTGAAATTTCCATCAAATAAGTTTAATTCTTCTCCTTTCATGAATTCTTTTCCAGATTTTGTTCTTGTTTTTAGTTTCATTATGAACTAATTTTATTTAAGTGTAAGGATGGTGTAGTTCGCCTTTTTCACTATTCTATGAAAATCCCGTGAATTTGAATCTGTTTTCGTATGTCTTTTGTTGTGTGATTCTCGTTTAATGATTTAATACATGGTTAGGGTTTGATCACCCCTAATTAGCGAATTTAAGAATCGTGATGAGGTTGAGAGACGGTTAGACAAGATCAAATGGTGTTAAAGTTGCATGAGAATGAATTTAACATTAATTGAGCCTTAAGGTAGTAATTAAAATTCATAAAAATAATTTCTAAAGCTGGGATTAATTGAATGAGAATTGGTTAGTCTTAGGCTTAGAGAGATTGTGTGAATTAATTCCGCAATGCTCGAGAGAGATTGTGGATATATTTGTTCCTAGGCTTCACACAACCACGAAACTATTTAACTTAGGGATTGGATTAGAATTGGAAATTAGGTGAATGAAACCACCTTACACTTGCATTTCTCGCCTTGATTATTTATTATTATTGTTATTCGTAAGTTGTTTTTATTAAGAAATTAGCTTTTATTTAGAAAAAAACAAAACCACTACTCAATTTGATCCATTTAGTTAAATAACACGAGTCACTTTCATGGGCCAAATCACAATCCCCGTGGGATTCGACACTCTACTCACTTTGTATTACTTGTACGACTACGTGCATTTGCATGGTCCACAACAATGATCTTAATCACGAAATATCCAAAGGATTAGTATAATGCATACACAAACATAACAATAAACTTAAGTGTATCCAATAACTTTTAGTGCTTTAATACCTAGTATTCATCTCACTTGTCCAATGTCCATCTAGAATGAAAGGACAACCACACTAAAATGGCGACATATGACTTATACATAACTATGACATTATTTCCCTATGTATTGGTAGAGAAAATTCTCTAACTGCTTTTACATATATTCGGAAATTTTAATCAACCACCTTTAAGCTTATCACAGTGATAGCCAAATGAAGTTGATAGTTACCACTCCATAGACGACAATTCATAAATAGAGCTCAAGCAGTAATCCTTGCGCTCTTGCTCTATTTTAAAAATTCATTGGATAATGCACATTGATCTCCTCATCTACACATCACCTATATGTCATTTTTATTCTTTTAAGACAAACTCAAGTGAAAGTGGCAACAATATGTAGTATATTAGTGAAACAGAGGCAGATCTTACCACTTAGGCAAAACAACTTCATTTTGCTATCCAATGAGATTAAACTAGTTAATCAAACCTTCTACTTTGCACTTGAACTTTAGAAACCGCATGTTTCTTGTGGTCTTTCATTTAGATAGAAAATCAACTAGCTCTTACACATAGATCTTAGCTGGCTGGCTCATCTTTTTCTCATAGCAACTTTCCACTAAATTATTAAGTGAAGTCACGAATTCTAAATTGACTCAAAATTTCTTGAATGACTCCCACTAAATCTTTGGTAGACAATAGGGAACAACATGTGTCCATTTCTTCAATATAGGTTTTAAGATTTTTTATGTGGGACACTTACACTGACTTAGGGGTCGCTTCCAATTTCCCTAGCGATTATGCGTTAGTAAAACACATAGTTATTAAAAAGTTGAGCACTACCTAAAGGATCTTGCAACTCATATAGTTCAAGATTCCTCTTGAGTTCACATGCACACATAAGATTCCTCCCCGAGGAAAGTTACGTTGCATGACATAATTTTTAATATTTTCAACCATTGCTCATCACCTTCGTGAGAACATAGCATTGGATAATTCATTTTGGAGGCACACATATGTTATGGTATAGGCAGCAATCAAAATAACATCTCATCAAATAAGATAATTTATTTTGTGCCATCATAAATCTAGACGTGTTTGATTCTTCCCTCATTACAATCCCATTTAGCTGCGAAATATTTAGAATCATTTTAACTAGAAACTCTTTTTTTTTGTCAAATATGTTCAAAAAATTGAACAAGATATTCTTGTTTTCTATCAATACATAAAACCTCTCCTTCGTTGAAAAAATATGTAAAATAAGGTTAATGTATGTGACTAATGAGATATAATATGTACTAATGTGTAGTACAAATAATGAAAACGAAGAATAAAGTGCACCATTCAGTGTCTCATACTCATATGTCTGCATTTGTCTTAGTGGAACAACTTTAGAGAATAATTGCCCTTTTTAATTTTCAAGGACATATTTTCTGCTAGAAAAGTTTCATAAACTAGGTTGACCTTAGCAAGTTAGCCAGCAATGCTTCTCTAGGTAGCATGGTCCTCCTCATAATCTCGCATGTTATGAAAGATGAAGTATGAAAAAAAAACTTGCTTGGTTAAATAAATTGAATCACAAAGAAAAGATGACCTTATGCCATTAGGTTTCTTGCATTAAAATTTTGGACAAGTTTATTTTTTTCAAAAAATATAAGTGCTTTGATTGACTATATCGTTTATGCACATTTCAAAAGCGTAACTCTAACCTATTGTTGAGTTTGAGAATGATTAGCTTATGCCTAGTGCCGAGTTTAAACTAACACTACCTAACTAATAATGCCTCCTACAGCGACCCAGACCTTTAACTAATTTATTAAAATATTGCCAAATAAAACATGAAACTATACTTATTTTATTGAAAATACATCAGAGTAGTGCGCATAATACATAGTAATACAAAAATTTATAACATCACGGTCTCTCTAAAATACAAAATATCCAGCTTAATTCCGACTAGTTAAAGGCGCCGAACCGTTCCTCGCTATCGTCCTTAGTAATTCCCACCTCCTTTTCGGCTAAAATTATCACAGGGAGAAATGGTCAATATACACGTTGAGTAGAAATTTCACTTAATTACATAAGGTGCTCGTGTGTATAATATGTGCACATAGTCATAATATCTCACATAATATTTCACATAATATTACCTTTTGAGTCACTTATTAGTGACTCCCTTATGTCTCCCACAGTACAATATTCCAACTGTTCACATCATTAATCCCAATATTCCATCCGTCCACATCAATTCCATCCGTTCACATCGGTAGTCATATCTCGAGATTATGCCAATTTTCTACGACCCACAACCAATACATGGAACACTCCGTCCATGCAAGATCGGACTAGGACATGGATGGCGAGAACTGTTTTAAGACCGGCAAGCCCATTGCCGTCCGACGGAACTCTAGCCCCATCCATTCCGGAGCACATACGGGCCCGACATGCACAAATAAAGTTTTTAATGTATTTTCACATTATTTCACATAAGGAACATACTTCCATACTTATAACTTTAAATATAAAAGCATGCCAAAAGCATATTTTGGAATAATACACATACATGCTTTCATATTAATTCTATGAACATAAAATATAAATATAACTAGAAACATACTTTCTAATAACTTGTAGTAGCATAATGAAGCATAATATCATGATAGTAAAAGGATAAACTAGCACTAGAAATTAACTTATGTAATTAAGCAAAATTCCTACCTTAACTTACTTCTCAATGGATATATATGTGCATGTGTACGTGTATATGTATGAATATGTATATAGTGGTGAGAGTGTTGAAAGAGAGTGATATATATATATATATATATAAATATGTATGTAACGTGTATGTGTGTATTGGGAATGTGTGTGTATGTGTATTTGAAGAGTGTGAGTATATTGTGAATGTGTGTGTGTGTTGGGAATGTGGCTGTGTGTGTATTGTGAATATGTGTGTGTTGTGAATGAGTACTATATATATATATATATGTACCGTGTGTGTGTGTGGGTAGAGAATAGTGTTAAGAGTGTGTGTGATGTGCCCTTATATATATATATGTGTGTACCGTGTGTGTGTGCGTAAAGAATAGTGTCAAGTGTGTGTGTGTTGTGTTTGTTAATAAAAAACAAGTCTTCTATTTATAGAGGTTGGTTAAGACGCATTATTAAAAATGAATTATGTCAATTTTTCATAATTAGATTCATCTTACTCATCAATATCTAATAAATGCATACATGCTTAGTAATAAGCCTAAATATTTTTAGGTGTGCCCTAATATTGATGAATGAAGTCTAGGTTAATGTAAATAATACAAGTGTATAAATTTCTAGAAGATTTATAACAAGTGTAAAAATTCATTTATTGCTACAATTATCGAGAATAAATATTATCAAAAATAAATTAGATATATCATTATATATATATGTAAGTTTTCGGATATAGACATATATACCTATATATTATATAGTTTTCTATATATTTGGAACATACATATATTTATATAATATATTAGAGATGACCTTAGATCAATATCTATTTATATTTTTGGAATAGAATATAGATATGCGTATACATAGGCATAGTTTATTATTTTATGTTGTGATAAAATTAAGATATATACATATATGTGTATCTCGAAACATATATAATTTTTGAATATATATAATATACTAAAAATTATTTTTAACAATTAATATATTAGTATAGTAACAATTATAAATTCAAAGTATAGATATGAAAATACATAATATATTAGAGAATATTATACATTATTCATAATAAAATCACATATTTGAGATAGAATCACATAATTCACATACAAAATAATAATCACATAAAACACTAGATAATTTAATCATATAATTAAATTTTAAAATACCAAGAAATACTGGGTCATTACACCTCCTCCTCCTGTGTGCCATTTGGATATATGGCTATACAACACTCGATAATAGTCTGTATATGTGCTCAATCTCCAATGATGTGTTATTTTCTCCATGCACTATCCCCCAAGAAAGGAGTGGAAAATACTAGCAAATTTTGAGAGAGTCTTAGATAGTCAAACTTTATCTCAATACAAATACAAGCAAAGTGACTAGACCAATGGTACTTAACAATTTGTTGATTCTTGGTTTTATTTATATAAAAGATGACACAAAGTCATAGCTTATTTTGGATCATTTTATGATTCTAATTGGTTGCATTTTATGACACAAAGTCTTGCTCACCTCTATTTATTCCAACAATCCCTTAAATCGATTTATGTTGGTGAGAGACATTCGCAATTACTTTTTCGAAATCAAACTCAAGTTATGCGATTTTTTCATGTCGAACATTGATCTAATCAATGGTAACTCAAATTATAAATGCTTAAGAAGTCAGCTCAAATTAAAGACTATGAAAGAATTAGAACCTTTTAAATTGTGATTCAGCTCATATTTCTGAACAGAGCGCAAACTCTATTCAAACACTCATGTTTGCAGCTTAACAAATTGAAGCGCAATTGACCTTTGATCCCTCATTGGAAAATTCCCTCATTTAGGGTACAAGAGTCCAAGTTTAGAGCATTCATAATGAAGGAAAAAGCAAGAGTTTTAACACAGGACATAAAAAAAGAGACAAAGGAAGGGGAAAAACCAAGGCTAACCATAATGGACTGCAGAAAAAGCCATTCCACTTTGTCATATTGACATCAAGCTTCAACACCATGAAACTTGCCCTACTTGAGGACTTAAGTTTCAAGAAATGATTATTTATACAACATGCAGATTTAAGAAAAAGCCATTCCACTTTGTCATATTGACATCAAGCTTCAACACCATGAAACTCGCCCTACTTGAGGACTTAAGTTTCAAGAAATGATTATTTATACATGCAGATTTAAGAACTAAACAATGAAAATAAAAATGAAATACCGATATCAAAATGGGCATGCAGTAAATTAAATGTAAATATGAATCTTACAACTCTAACAACATGGCCAAAACCATATAAATTTGATCTATAAAACTGTAAAAATAGAAGTGATTATAGAAATAAAATATTCTTCTTTTGCCTTCAAAAAGCATTTGATAAGTCCATAGCTTCTACATACTTTTCCACTTACTTGAATTGATTTATCATACTTTCTCTTAGATATTTTTAAATTGTTTAAATATGTTTAATGATGGTTCTTCTTATTTTAGGAAAAAGAAGTCTAGAGGTGCAAAAAAAGGTAGCAAATAGGTGCTTTCCTGCACAAGAAACTACGAATCTAAGTAGAAAAAGAGTAAAGGAACGAAATAGCCTGTGATCTTGCACACAAAATCTACAAATATGCACAAAGTTGCGAATTTGGCAATTTTCTACTCATGCTTTAAATAGGATTTTGATAAGTCCGTAATTCTGCTTGATTTTTATGTTTATTTTCTATCGGACTTATCATGTACTTTTCTCTATTCGAGCCTTATTATGCCTAAATTTAAGTTAAATTGTTGTTCTGCAGGTTAGAAGGAAAAATACCATCAAGGACATGAAAAATTGAAGTCAAGAGTTGGGGTTGTTAGAATAAATCTAGTGTAAATCAATTCCTTTAATTATGTTTCATATATTAGGAAAGATTTAATTCCTTCCATGTACAGGAGTCTTGCTAATCTCTATATAATGAGATTAGGTCTTTGTTAATATATACAGAAAAATAAGAGAACATTCTTTGTTAATCACCATAAATTCTTTCTCTCTTCTCTTTTCACATGGTATCAGAGCACTTCTCGTTTTAAATTAAAAAAAAAAGGACAAAAAAAATTGAGAAGGGGGAAGACAAACCCTAACCCCGTGCGCCGTCACCATCTCCACCCCGAAACCCTAGCTTGGTCGGCACCGTCACCTCCATCCCGAAACCCTAAGCATTGTCTTCTTCTATCCAGAAACACTGTTCCGATAGCTGGGTTTCTCCTAGTACCGAAATCCTAATCGCACAGAGCCTCTCCTTTTTTTTCTCAACCCGTCCGCGCTCCTTGTGCTCTCGTCCTTCCGGCGTTCATCGCTGCCAACCCCTTCCCCGTCGCGCTGTCTCAGAAGCGGGCGACCCTCTCTTTCTCAGCCCATCGCCTTCGTCGCTGGCTCCCTCCGTCGCACCGTCTCAGAAGCGGTGCTACTCCCCCTCCGGCAGAAACTCTACCTTTTTTTCCTTTTCTGCTCGCACGCCGGCGAGTTTCTTAGCGGGGCTACTCTTGTGTTCTCTTCTCTAGCCGTCTGATATTATCCTTGTGTCTCTCTCTCCCCCTTTTTTTTTCCTCTTATATATATTACCTTCTTTTTCATTTAAAAAAAAAATCCCGATGGCATCATCTACCCCTATGGGAACTACTATCAAATTGAACGGGCGAAACTATCTCCTTTGGGCCCAATCTTTTAAGTTATTTCTTGGATCTAATGAAAAACTAGATCACATCCTCTCGAATCCTCTGGAGCCAAGTGATGCTAAGTTCAAAGAATGGAAGAAGGATGAGTATGCTATTATGGCTTGGTTACTCAATAGTATGGAAGAGTCCGTTGCCTCAAATCTAATGTTCCTGGCCTCAGCAAAACAAATGTGGGATACAATCCATGATATGTATGCTAACGAGAACAACGTGTCTCGTGTTTTTGAGATATATGAAAAGGTCTTCTCATTGAAATAGGTCGGTAGAAATGTAGCTGAATATTATTCTATTGTCAAAGGCATTCATGATGAGATTCTCCTCTACCACCCGCTGACGTGTGATCTTGAAACACGTAAATCTCAATGGGAAGAATTTTGGGTAGCTAAATTCCTATCCGGCTTAGATAGCTCTCTTCAACCCGCTCGTGATCAAATTTTGGCTAGTGATAAGGTTCCAACTTTGCCCACTACCATCTCCCGGGTTTTACGAGTATCTACGGGGACCTCAAGCACACATACTCCTTCTGTTGAGGCCTCCGCCTTAGCTATTCGTGGTCGTGGCCAAAATAATTCTAGGGGTATCAGTTCCAGTGCTGGACGCGGTCGTGGTGGCTGTGGAAAATTTTCCCCTTGTACTCATTGTGGTCATACAAATCATGCCTCTGATCACTGTTGGCAGAAGTTTGGTAAACCGGAGTGGGCTAATGTTGTTCCTCACGAGACTCATCCCTCTCAGCCTACCTTAGATCAGGTCCTCATAAGCCGTGAAGAATATGAAAAACTTATGTAGACACCTCCCTCCACTGCCTCTCCAGTTTCCCATTCTACAGGTGCCTATATGGCGTCTCCGGGTGAGTCCTGGCTATTAGATTCGGGTGCCTCCACCCACATCACTAGTACTAAGTCTAACTTTTCCTCATTATCTTTGTCACCATCTCTAAATCCTGTTCGCCTAGCCGATGGCTCTTACTCTCCTGTATCAGGTTCAGGTATTGTTACACCCACCACTGCTATTACTCCAAAAAAATGTCTTGTTTGCTCCAAGTTTTCCTATTAGCCTATTATCTATTAGCCAACTTACTAAGTCTCACCATTGCTCAGTCATATTTTTTCCATCCCATTGTGTTTTTCAGGATCTACACACGGGGAGATGATTTGTGGCGGTCATGAGCGTGGTGGTCTGTACTACTTACATATGGTGGATACACCTGTGGATGCTCGAGCTCTCTCTGCCTCTATTACACCCTTTCAATGGCATTGTTGGTTAGGTCACCCCCCTTTGCCTACCTTAAAACGCTTGTTACCTATTGAGTCTATTAGTTTAAATTGTGAGTCGTGTGAGTTAGGAAAGCATCATTGTGCTTCCTTTTCAACCCATGTCGAAAAGCGTCATTCCTTTTCTTTTGAACTAGTTCATTCTGATGTTTGGGGTCCTTGTCGAGTTGAGTCTGTTGGGGGGTTTCGGTATTCTATATGTTTTGTTGATGATTACTCTAGAATGACTTGGGTCTACTTGTTAAAAGATCGGTCCGAAGTCCCTATTGTAATCCAATCCTTTTATAATGAAATAAAGACTCAATTTTCTATTCCTATTCGGATACTTCGTACTGATAATGCTTTAGAGTATGTTCAAAAACAAGTGTCTCTCTTCTGTAACCAACATGGAATTATTCACCAAACTACTTGTCCCCACACGTCTCAGCAAAATGGTACAGCAGAACGCAAACATCGACACCTCTTGGATGTTGCGCGCACCATTTTGACTCAGATAATGTTTCTAAAACCTTTTGGGGGGATGCTGTCCTTACAAGCCTGCTATCTTATCAATCGGTTACCCTCAAGTGTTCTTCGTGGGGGTATCCCACATTCGACACTTTATCCTGATCGTCCTTTGTTTCATGTCACTCCCCAGGTTTTTGGGTGCGTTTACTTCGTCCACATCTCTTTATCGGGTCTTGACAAACTTTCACCCCGTTCTATTAAGTGTCTTTTCCTAGGGTATTCTCATACACAAAAAGCGTATCACTGTTATGATCCCCTATCTCGTCGGTCTTATATCTCTGCTGATGTCACATTCTTCGAGTCAACACCTTATTACTCTACTGAGGGTACCTCATCTCCCTCGGTCGCTTTGCCTATTCCTTCTCCTTTGTCTCCTACTCCTCCTCCACTGCAGGTGTACTCACGGCGACGCCCATTATGGACCCCTACGCCTCTGGCTACTATTGATCCACCTTCCTCTACTGTAGATCAAACTTTCTCCGTACCTGTTTCTTCAGACTTCGACTTACCTATCGCCCTGTGCAAAGGTAAACGTTCTTGTACTGCTCACCCCCTCACTAACTATATGTCTTTTGATAACCTTGGACCCTCGTATCATAGTTTTGCTCTCTCTCTTTCTACAGAACCAATCCCTTCTACTCACCATGAGGCACTTCAACATCCTAAATGGAAATAGGCAATGGACGAAGAGATATCTGCCCTTATTGATCGGGGGAGTTGGGACCTTGTCACTCCTCCCTCTGATGCTGATGTGGTTGGTTGTCGATGGGTATTCACCCTCAAGTACCATGCTAATGGCACTATCGACCGATACAAGGCCCGCTTGGTTGCTAAAGGCTTCACCCAGACTTATGGCGTGGACTACCTTGAGACGTTTTCCCCCGTTGCTCGCCTTAACTCCATTCGAGTGCTGTTTTCATTGGTTGTTAATCAAGATTGGCCTATGTTTCAGATAGGACATAAAAAATGCCTTCCTCTATGGTGACTTGCAAGAAATAGTCTTTATGGAGCAACCTCCAGGGTATGTTGCTCAGGGGGAGAGGAAAGCTATGGTGTGCCGGCTAAAGAAGGCAATTTATGGACTGAAACAGAGTCCTCGTGCCTGGTTTGACAAGTTCAGCCGGGTTATAAGTGATTTTGGGTTCCACAGGTGTTAGACAAATCACTCTGTATTTGTGAGACGCAGACCATCCGGTGTTGTCATTCTAATTGTGTATGTTGATGATGTCTTAGTGTCTGGCAGCGATGTCGAAGGAATAGAGGTCACTAAGGAGTACTTAAAACAACAATTTGTTACAAAAGACTTGGGTCCTCCTCGATACTTTCTAGGCATTGAGATCACTCATAGTAGGCATGGAATTTCATTGTCTCAGAGGAAGTATGCTCTTGACTTACTACAGGAAACTGGCCTGCTTGGGACCAAACCAGTTGACACTCCTATAGACTTAAATCCGGATTTCTGGGATGATGATGATGATACATGCTTACAAGACAAAGCAAATTACAGAAGACTAGTGGGAAAGCTGATCTATCTGACTGTAACTAGACCTGACATATCTTTTGCAGTTGGAGGAATTAGCCAATTTATGGACAAACCCCGACCTATTCATTTAGATGTTTCCATGAGGATTTTAAAATACATAAAAGCCTCTCCTGGTAAGGGTTTACTCTTCAAGAATCATGGACATTTGAAGATCGAGGCCTATTCAGATGCAGATTATGCTGGGTCTAAGGGAGATAGAAGATCTACTTCTGGCTATTGCACGTATGTTGGAGGAAATTTGGTGACTTGGCATAGTAAGAAACAGACAACAGTGGCTCGGTCTAGTGCAAAAGCTGAATATCGTGCTATGGCACATACCACGAGTGAAATGTTGTGGCTCAAAAGCTTGCTAGGAGAATTGGGGTTCAATTATGATGAACCTTTACCCATGCGCTGTGACAATCAGGCAGCCATTCACATTGTCAATAACCCAGTCTTTCATGAAAGAACGAAGCATATTGAGGTCGACTGCCATTTCATTCGAAATGTTGTGATAAGCCACATCATCAGTACTCCATTCACTCTGTCGTTAGAACAGATTGCCGATGTATTTACTAAAGCCTTGGGGGGAAACAAATTTAAAATTTTTTGTAGCAAGTTGGGCATGATTGATATATATGCTCCAACTTGAGGGGGAGTATTAGAATAAATCTAGGGTAAATCAATTCCTTCAATTATGTTTCATATATTAGGAAAGATTTAATTCCTTCCATGTACAGGAGTCTTGCTAATCTCTATATAATGAGATTAGGTCTTTGTTAATATACACAGAAAAATAAGAGAACATTCTTCACCATAAATTCTTTCTCTCTTCTCTTTTCACAGGGGTATTTACATAAGATATTTGGAGTATCAACCTAATTCAAGCCATGGATAAGAAACGAGTCCGTATGAATAAGTACATATGCAAAATATTTCAAATATGTACCCAGTTTCAGTTATTGAGGAGATAAACGAATCTGTAAGTTTGGGTACGTACCCAAAACATTTTGGGTACGTACCCAAAGTCTGCGACAACAATCAAAAACTTTCCTTGCTTGATTAGGACTCTGATTAGGAACGTGGTTCTAGTCATTTTTCTGCCCCTTTTAAGTCCAAATATAGTCCGACAACTATTATTCACGTTTTGGTGGCTAGGGTTTAGAGATTAGAAAAGAACTCTCTCAATTTTCATCTATTTTGGATCTACTTTGGCATTTTCCAAGCGGAAGACGGAGACAGAGAAGATTTGGAGGCGAAGTCAAGAACGAAGTTTGGAGGGAAGTTTTACATCTGAAATTCTCCACCAAATAAGTTTATTTCTTCTCTTTATGGATTCTTTTTTGTATTTTATTTGTGTTTGAATTCATTATGAACTAATTTGATTGCTAAGTGTAAGGATGGTGTAGTTCTCCTCTATTCTATGAAAATCCCATGCCTATGATGCAATTTTGTATATTTTTGTGTGAATCTCGTTTAATGATTTAATACTTGGTTAGGGTTTGATCACCCCTAATTAATAAATTTGAGAATCGTTGATGAGGTAGAGAGACGATTCATGATTGGAGCTCTAATTGGACGAGATCAACTGGTATTAAAGTTACATATAATGTATTTAATATTGATTGAGCCCTAAGGCGGTGATTAAAATTTATACATATTTTTTCTAAAGCTTGGATTAATTGAATGAGAATTGGTTAGTTTTAGGCTGAGAAAGGATTATATGAGTTAATTTCACGATGCTCAAGAGAGTTGTGGATATATTTGTTCCTAGCCTCACACAACCAAGAAACCATTTGATTTAGGGATTGGATTGGAATAGGGAATTAGGTTAATGAAACCACCTTGCACTTGTATTACTCGCATTGGTTATTTGTTCTTATTATTACTCTTGAGCAGTTCTTAATTTGAAATTAGCTTTTATTTAGAAAAAAACTACTCCTTAATTTGATCTATTTAGCTAAACAAAATGAGTCACTTTCACCGGCCAAATCACAATCTCTGTGGGATTTGACACTCTACTCACTTTGTATTACTTGTACGACTGCGTGCACTTGCATAGCCCCAACAAGTTTTTGGCGCCGTTGCTAGGGATTGACACATTTGATTGTGATACTAGCTTGTGTATTTAGACTAAATTTTTTTCTTTGTACTTATTTATTTATTGTTATTTTTGTTGCTGAGTTTGTCTTCCTTCTTGTATAGGTGCTTTTTCGTGGATGATCATGTGACGTGCAAGTTCACGAGCTGAACTAGTGCCTTTGGACCTTGAAATTGAAAAAAGCCAATAGAAGGAGGAACGTAGCGAAAAGAGCTAGAATAACTCAGGAACGCATTATGGCTGACAACCAAAACAATGGGGTTAACAGTGGCAATGATCAAAATGCATCACTGGGTGGTCAAATAGAAGCAAGAACATTGCGGGACTTCATTACACCCCAAGCCGAAAGAGCTAGAACAGGGATACAAAGGCCGAGCATTGAGGCGAACAATTTCGGGATTAAACCGGCCCTATTAAACATGGTGACCAATAACATGCAATTCTATGGCTTGCCAAATGAAGATCCTCACCAGCATCTAGATAACTTTCTAGAGCTGTGTGATACCATAAAGATCAATGGAGCATCAAACGATACAATAAGACTGAGGATTTTTCTTTTCTCTTTGAGGGATAAACCCAAAATCTAGCTCGATTCGGTGCCTAGTGGATCCATTACAAATTGGGATCAACTGTCACATGCGTTCCTAACCAAGTACTTTCCACTGGCCAAAACTGCCAAGCTAAGGAATGACATCTCCACCTTTTCACAAAATAGTTGGAATTCACTATACGAGGCTTGGGAGAGGTATAAAGAGATGTTAAGAAGGTGTCCCCACCATGGACTACTCAAATGGATGGTGGTGCAAAAGTTTTTGTAATGGGTTGGGGGCAAACACCAAGAGTACAATTGATGCAGTCGTTGGAGGTTCTTTGGTTACCAAGATTGTAGACGATGCCTATAACTTGATTGAGGAGCTGGCGATCAATAACTATCAATGGTCAGCGAAAACAACCAATCAAAGGAAACCAAGGGGGTAAGTTAGAGCTTAATGCTATCGCATCGTTGCAAGCTCAAGTAAGTGCTCTAACTCACAAATTGGATTCTTTAAATGGTAATGCTTTGTGTGCAAGCCCTAAACTATCTTATGAATTATGTGGTGATTATAATCATGTTTCCACTAACTACTCGTTTGGGAGTCTATTTCCTGTTGTTTCAAATGAACAGGTTAATTTTGTAGGGGCAAACATGCATGGAAATGTGCAGGGGAGACAAGCTAATAACCCCTACTCTAATACATATAATCCGGGATGGAGGAATCACCCTAACTTCTCATAGGGTGGTCAAAACGCAAACAGACCACAGTTTCCACTTGGATTCCAGCATAACTACCCACCCCAACGAGAAGTTAGCTCCTTAGAGACAAAAATGGACAAGTTTATTGATGCCTTGGGGATAAAGATGGATTCGTAGGAGGAGAGCTTGAAAAGCATTGAAGGGAAGTTCGATCAAATTGCCAAAAATCACTCCTCATCTATTCATAATTTGGAGATTCAAATGGGTCAATTGGCTAATACATTAACTAATAGAATCCATGGGAATCTTCCAAGTAACATTATACTTAACCCCAAGGAGCAATGAAATGCAATCATGCTAAGAAGTGGGAAGGAGTTGGAGCCACCAAGAGGGTCAAACCCTAAAAGCAAGAAAGAGGAAGATATTAAAAAACATGAGAATGCAAAGGGCAGCGGAGAAGAAGAAGTTGGGAAACAAGATAAGCAAGTTCCTATGGCGTGAAAAACAAATCCTTATGAGACTAATGTGCCTTTTTAACAATGTTTGAGGCAAGCTCAACAAGAAAATCAAAGGAACAAGTTCCTGGACATTTTCAAGAAGTTGCACATCAATATCCCATTTGCTGAGGCGTTGGTGAACATGCCACATTACACCAAGTTTTTGAAGGAGATCATCTCAAATAAGAGGAAGCTAGAGGAGTACCAGACCGTGGCATTAACAGAGGAGTGCAGTAGTATCATCTCTCAGAAGCTGCCCTTGAAACTAAAAGATCCTGGGAGTTTTTCTATCCCTTGTGTGATTGGCGATTTTGAATTTTATAATTGTTTATATGAATTGGGTTCTGGTGTTAATTTGACGCCTCTTTCTGTTTTAAGGAAATTGGGAGTTGGAGATTTGTCTCCTACTACCATTTCCTTGCAACTTGTTGATCGATCACGCAAAAGACTCGTAGGGGTAGTGGAGGATGTTTTGGTAAAAGTTGGAAAGTTTATTTTTCCGGTCGACTTTGTGGTGCTCGACCTTGAGGATGACGAGGGTGTGCCTTTAATGTTAGGGAGGCCCATCATGAATACGGGAAGAGCACTAATAGATGTCAATGCAGGGAAGTTGACTTTCAGACTTGGTGAAGAGAGTATAAATTTTGACATTTTCAAATTTATAAAATGCCATAATGGGGATGATCATTGCATGAGTTTGGAGGCAACTAATGACTATGTAAGAGAAGTGATTGAGGGACAAGAGGATGAGCAAGATGAGGGGAAAAGGAACCGTTGTACAAACAGTTACCAGAAACCTTCAGTCCTACACCCCCCTCAAGCATTCAGCCCCCCATGTTAGAGGTTAAGCCTTTACCTCAAAAGCCGGAATATGCCTTTTCGGGAGAGAGTGAAACCGTACAAATAATTTTAGGTCCTCCCTTGACTAGGGAACAAAAGACTAGAATTGTTAGGCTAATCAAGGTTAGAATTAAAGCAATGGGGGTACCAAACTCCTAGCATCAAGAGGATTAGGCCTTCCATAGGCATACATGAAATCTTGACGGAAGATGATGCAAAGCCGAGAAAAAGAACAAAGGAGTGGTATGATGCCCACATCATGAGAAAAAAGTCCCACAAAGGACAACGAGGGGAGCATTTCATGGTGAATAGCCAGCGTTTGCAGGCTTATATGGAAGGAGATGTGGACCGAGCAGGGTCGACATCACACATTCATTCGAAGTGTTGAAAGGAGTCAAACTAAAGACTTTAAACAAGCACGTTTTGGGAGGCAACCCAAAATTTTATGTTTTTTATGTTATTGAATTTCTTTAAGTTTATTTTTGTGTGTTTTGGGTAAACCACTTGAGGTTTTGATGTGATTTTTGTTTGAATTTTGATGTGTAGAGAATTTTCAAGTTTGGATGTTTAGGTACATACGTTAAAAATTTTGCTTCAGCACCACCACCCGAGGAGGAGGAGGAGGAGGATGAGACAGAGTTCTATGACACCGTCTAACCTCAGGTGTTTTCTATCCTTTTCTTTACGTTCCGTTTGTGTTTTATTTTCGTATTCATAGTTCTTTTAGTTTCAGTTGTATGTGTGTGGGGGATTTCAATTGCCTAAGATAATACTTATGAGGTTAATTGTTGTTTGGAATATGTTTGTGGAATTTGAACAAGAACTGTATATCGGCTGCAAACCAGGACGGCCAGACGAAAACAATCATCCTTAATGATTCGTGTCTTGGTGTAACAATGCCACATACTGTTCAAGTTCAATTCTGTTGACAATATCTTATTGATGGCTTTTAGAAATTTGTTTTGGGGTGTTCTTGGAATATACGTATTTTGGTGAAATTTCTTTTTCCGTGATGATTTTATACTATGAAACGCTATGTTTAAAACGATGAGCATGTATGAAGCATTTTGTGTGCACTTGAAAAATGATTGTTGATGTTTTGCTATCCCATAATCACTTTGAGCACATGGTTGGAGCAATGATTGCTAAATGATTTAGAGAAAATTTATATTTTTGTGAGAAGTTTTCACATGTGCATTAATGCATTAGGACACTAGAATCGATTTGATTTCTTGTTGAGGTGAAATCCTAGACTATGTTAAATTGGGAAGATGACTTAGGCCATTTTTGAAAATTTTTGAGCCATAATTGCCTATTTGTTGGTTAAATTGGGAAGATGACTTAATTTTCTTGCTAGCCATATTACAAGTCCAAAAGCACAACGTCTACGTATCCTAATCCTTTCTATGCACTATACTTGAATTGTGATAATTATTGGAGTTATGTGGGGGATATGTGGAATTATGAGGGAATGATAAAAGGTGTAGGATAATGTTATGCTTGAGTTTGGGATATATTAGCTTACTTTAAAAAAATGAAAAAAAATGTGTGAAAAAAAGCTGAAAAAAAAAGTTGGAAAAAAAATGCAGAGGACCAAAAAAAAGAGGAAATGAAAGAAAGAGCGAGCTAGCACTCCCAAACACATAATGACAACAAAAAAAATACATTGAGAGTGATGGTTTTTGAATAAGTTTGGGGGGAATGAAAGAATGAATAATGCTCCGAGAAAAAAAAATTCCAAGTTGTCCAATTTAAGTAACTTGGATGCATGAGCCAATTCCTCTTCCATATTTTCCGACCCTTTGCCCGAGCCCCATATTACAAGCTTAATAAAGCCCTATCGATCTCCGATTTGTCATTGTTTACATTAGTGGAGATAAGAATGAAAAATCAACTTATAGAGTCCACTTTTTGCGCCTATCGCATGAATATAAAGTGATCCGAATTATTGGTGATTGTTGCTCTTGATCATATCACACACGATAACACGGGGAAGCACTTGATAATGATAGTTGTTTGTAGAGTGTACATGCATCCTGATTGTTTGCACATTGAACCAATGACATAGCGGTTAATAGTTTGTAAGAAAAAAAAATAGAGTTTTGCTTTGGTGCGTGGTGCTCCAAGAATGAGCTTAGATTGTGTCCGTTGCCTTGTATTGTTAGTTTTGTGTTGCTTGAGGGCGAGCAACATTTAATTTTTGGGGAGTTGATAAGTCTATAATTCTACTTGATTTTTATGTTTATTTTCTGTCGGACTTATCATGTATTTTTCTCTATTCGAACCTTATTATACCTAAATTTGAGTTAAATCATTGATCTGCAAGTTAGAAGGGAAAATACCATCAGGGACACAAAAAATTGAAGTTAAGAGTTGGGGTATTTACACAAGATATTTGGAGTATCAACCCCAATTCAACCCAATTCAAGCCATGCTAAGAAGAAACATATGCAAAATATTCAAGTATTTACCCAGTTTCAGTCTTCGGGGAGAGAAACAATCTGTAAATTTGGGTACGTACCCAAAATATTTTGAGTACATACCCAAAGTCTGTGACAGCAATTAAAAACTTTCCTTGTTTGATTAGGACTCTAATTAGGAAGGTGGTTCTAAGCGTTTTTCTGCCCCTTTTAAGTCCAAATACAGTCCGACAACTATTATTCACGTTTTGGTAGCTAGGGTTTAGAGATTAGAAAATAACTCTCTCAATTTTCATCTATTGTGGATCTACTTTGGGAATTTTCAAGCGGAAGATGGAGACGGAGAAGATTCAAAGGCGGAGTCAAGAACGAATTTTGGAGGGAAGTTTTACATCTGAAATTCTACACCAAATAAGTTTATATCTTCTCCTTATGGATTCTTTTTCGTAGTTTATTTATGTTTGAATTCATTATGAACTAATTTGGTTGCTAAGTATAAGGATGGTATAGTTTTCCTTTTCTCTATCCTATGAAAATCCCATGAGTATGAATGCAATTTTGTATATTTTTGTGTGCATCTCATTTAATGATTTAATACTTGGTTGGGGTTTTATCACCCATAATTAATGAATTTGAAAATCGCTAATGAGGTCTAGAGATGATTCACGATTGTAGCTCTAATTAGATGAGATCAATTGGTATTAAAGTTGCATGAGAATGAATTTAATATTGATTGAGCCCTAAGGAGGTCATTAATATTTACACAAATATTTTCTAAAGCTTGGGTTAATTGAATGAGAATTGGTTAGTTTTAGGCTTAGAAAGGATTGTATGAGTTAATTCCACGATGCTCGAGAGAGATTGTGGACATATTTATTCCTGGCTTCACACAACCCCGAAACCATTCGATTTAGGGATTGGATTGGAATAGGGAATTAGGTTGATGAAACCACCTTGCATTTGCATTACTCGCATTGGTTATTTGTTCTTATTGTCATTCTTAAGGAGTTCTTAATTTGAAATTAGCTTTTATTTAGAAAAAAAAACCACTCCTTACTTTGATCTATTTAGCTTAACAAAACGAGTCACTTTCACGGGTCAAATCACAATCCCTGTGGAATTCGACACTCTACTCACTTTGTATTACTTGTACGACTGCATGCACTTGCATAGCCCCAACAAATTTTAGGTCATATTAGGGATTTTGAAGGGTTTTGAATAGGAGAAAAACACCAGAGCCGACAATATCACTTTTTATATTCTCTCTTTTAGTTTTTATCTAGTTTTGGCTTAGAAAAAAAAATCTCTTTCAAGAATTCATCGGAAAACAAAAGATTGAAGACAAAGGAAATGAAGATTCGACATCTACACTAGTTTCTTCTTTTCCTTATCTTTCAATTTTAATTGTGTTGATGGATATTTATCGCCTTCTTTTGGTTTTTATTAACATTTCTAGCTAATTATTTTGTTTTGAGATTATGACTGAACACAATGTGTAAGCTTTATGAGATTTGTCATCGTCCTATAATTCTGTGTTTTTTTTTTCTTATTGTTTAATTTGTATTGATTTTTTTGTAATTGATTGGTCACCAATTTTATATTAGGAATCCTATCTAAACCTGGACAAAGAAAAATTAGGAACCGAATAATAAACTGAGCAACACATGTTTGATTTTATATTTGATAGAAATCGATTAATTTGTATAATAGACATATACCTATAGGTCATGTGTAATCCAATGAGCAAACTTAATGACATTATTAATTAATTGCTAGCCACAGACGTATAGGATAGTATTATTTGATAACAAGTTTGGGGAAATTTCGACAGAAAGCCACCAATAAATTCGTTCTTTAGGTTATTAGAATAATTCATAGGATTATAAGAGTTTTGGTAATTCAAGTTAGAAAGGTGTATTGAGGGATGCTGTAATCCTAGACCATAGTTAACTTTGTTAAGTAGTTTGCTATTGATTATTTGCTTTGTTTGATTGGATTTCAATTTTTATTTGTTTATTTTAATTACCTTCCACCATCATTGAATTTAGAACAAATTTAGGAAGTCTAATATCAGTATTTAGTTAGAAAATAATTTACAAGTGTATGTGATATTCGACATTTTATTCACTCTGCAATGACCCCGTAATTCATTTATATTTTATTAAAAAGAAATAATAATTTTCACATAAAATTTGTACAAAATACAAGAGTTACAATTTTCAAAAAGAATACAAGTAACTTTATTGTGTAAAAGGCTTCTGTTAAAATAATTATAGGATATTTGTTTAATAATTCCTTAAATCATGTATTGTATATTAGGAAGGTTAAAGCTCCTTCCATGTATGGATTATAGCTAATCTCTATATAATGAGATTAGCGTATGAGTTATAATATACAGTAAACCTTTTTCCACTCTAAAACTCCTCTCCTTTCATATGGTATCAGAGCGGGTCTCGTTTTTAAATTAAAACAAAAAAAAATTGAGAAGGGGGAAGACAAACCCTAACCTCGTGTCGGCCGCCGTCACCATCCCCCACTCCGAAACCCTAGCTTGGTCGGCGTCGTCACCCTCATCCCGAAACCCTAAGCGCCCTCTCCTTCCGTCCCGAAACACTGTTCTGGCCGCTATGTTTTCCCCAATCCCAAAACCCTAAATCGCACAGAGCTTTTCTCAGCTTGTCTGCGCTCCTTGCGCCCTCATCCTCCCGGCGTTCGTCGCTAACCGCCGCCACCCGTCGCACCATCTCATACGCGGGCGACCCTCTTTGTCTCAGCCGTCCGCGCTCCTTGCGCTCTCTTTCTTCCAGCGTTCGTCGCTGGCTCCCTCCGTCGCGCCATCTCAGAAGCGGGCGACTCCTTCCTCCGGCACCTCTACCTTCCTTTGCTCGCACACCGGCGAGATCCCTTTTATCTCAGACGCAGTCTGTAACGACCCGGTAAAATCTTTTATTTAAATATTTTATATTATACATTGGGTGTCCATTATTTTGATGAATCATTTTTTTTAATATAGAACTATTTTGTGAATTATTGTTTTATAGAAATTACTCTTCAAAAATATGATTTTTATTGTGAACAAATGAGTATTTACTGCAAAATATTTTAGAAAATATTATAAAATTCCAAATATTCTTAAAATTTTATACATTAACTCTTTCTAAACTCCCAGAATTTATTTAATAAATTATTTTCAACTTTTACCTAGTTTTCCAAGAATTTTTAGTAGTTTTCGAAAAACATTGTCTTTAAGTTCTTAATTTAAAATCTAATTTTTAAAATGATTAATTATTATCAAAAAATGAAAATAATAATATAAATAAATATTTAGATTTTATTTGACTTATAAAAATTAATTTTCGAATTTTTTAGAATTTTATTTCTATTTTTGGGCAATTTTCGAAAAAAGGGCATAACAAGGGGTATTTTGGTCTTTTCACTTCTCCAACCCCAAATTTCGGTTTTGCTGAGAAATAAACAATAGAAATACTTAATAAATAAGATTTTTCAGGTTTTGTAATTTGTTTTTTTATTTTAGTTGATTTTATTCTATATTTTATCAAAATATCTCTACTAATACACTCTTGAAACCTAGCCTCATACATATATATAAATATATATTAATGGTGATATACATAGCTACATATAAACACACCCATACCCACATATATATGCATGGTGGTTAGTAAAGTGAGGTGTATGTATAACCAACCATGTATAATTGTATGGTAGATGTATTTAAATGAATATAATATGTAGATATTTGCCTCTAATACTTGGAAGATCAATACACAAGACCTTATACACCCACAATCCTCATTTTTCAGCCCCATTTAGCCCCAAAACCGTGCTCTCCCTTGCTCACACACATACAGTCTCTCATTTTCTCTCAAAACACTACATTACTTGGAAGAACATAAGGTAGGAACACTTCTTTATGCCTTAAGTAGAGGTTTTCTTCTTCTTTCTTGAAAATAATAGGCAAGCTTCCATACTCTTGTGCCCAAGCAATGTAAAAGAACAAGCTTGAATGGCCTACAGTGAGAGCTTTTGCCAAACATGCCTCCAAGTTGAGGGTTTTAGTTATTTTGCCATCTTCATGTTACTTTAAAGCTTTATAGTTAATTTTCCATGTTTCAACTCTTGTTGGGAGGAAGTTGAAGGATGGATAAACTTGTGAGCATGATCTTGAAGATATTATGTGATTAATAAGCTTATTTGGAGTACTATGTGCTTACTATGCTTTCTTGGAAATATTATGTGATTATTGTGCCATTTTGCAATAATATGGAATTCTTATGCTTTATTTGCACCACTATGTGAGTTTTATGCTTTATATGAAGTAGTATGAGATCATGATGCTTTATTTGAACTATTAGGTGAATATCTTATGTTGTTCTTGAAAGTATTAGTAAAGAAAGCCCACATATCTATTATTTGATAAATAGAACTTTTATTTTACTTTATACTATAGATTTATGCCTACTTTAGTACTTTACATATATATATAAACATATACATCTATGTACGTATATATATATATATATATAAATATTTAAAGTGTTATCATATATTCATTTAACTAAGTTCATTATATGTTAATTATATATATACATATATATATTTATTTAACTAAGTTCATTATATGTAGATATATATATATGTTACGCATATGTATATATATATACTTATTATAGACCACTTTTATATATAGATATATATATGTTACGTATATGTATATATATACTTATATTCATTTTATTAGTTGTATATGTATATCTAGATAATTCTTATCATATCTATATATATAGTTATCTATACTTTATATAGGCATATATATGTAGTATTCATATATTTATATATCTTATATCTTAATCTATATATTTATATATATTTATACTATTTATATTTTAATCTTTATATTTATATACCCATACTATTTATATTTTAATCTTTATATTTATATACTCATACTAGTTATATTTATATATTTATATTTATATTTTGTCTATTTACATATTTTTGCTAGTAGCTATTTACATATTTAACATTTTTAAGTAAATATGCTTAATAAGCAAATATAAATCTTTCATTTATAAGTGTGGAGCTTACTTTACTAAACTATAATATCAACTTCCAAAGATTATGTGCATGTGTGAACAAATTGCAATTATGTGAATGGGCCCATATCTGCTGGAATGGTCTGGGGGGTGTTCCACCGGGATATACTATTGAGTAGTCTGGAGAGTTCACACCCCTTCCATCTCCTAATCCCCCCTTGGGTAGACGAAGGGATCTACTCAAGAGAGAGGGTCGTAGGACAATACTAGGCGTATGCCCGGGATACGACCATTGGAGAATAAGACTGGCGGGAGAAATGTGCCGGTTGTTATTTCGTCCCGGGTAGTTATAAGGGTCACTGTCAGGTGACAAAAGGTAGAAAGTGTGAAACTATATGTGTGTTGTGTGTAACTAATGTGCACTTGACACCCGAGCACCTTATGTGCATAAAGAAATGTTTCTACTCAACGTATGTTAATTCCGTGTTACATAATGATTTAGATGCTTCCGAAGCTAGCCTTTACGACGATGAGGAGGAGGAACCTTTTGAAGCGTTTTAATAGGAAGGAAGATGTAGGATTTCCGCTGCGTACTTGTATTTTGTGGTTTTCGCATATACTATGTAGATACATTAGAACTAGCAAGTCGATAGTCTCATTTATTCGATTTACCTTTATGTTATGTAATATAGCCTAGTACGTCTTGTAATTAAAAATTTATGCATGTATATAAACACTAATGATAATAATAATCATAATAATAATAATAATACTAATAATAATAATATAATAATAATGAAGGGTTTTCGGGGTCGTCATACAGTCCTCTTGATTTCTTTTCTCCCGTGCTCTGCTATTATCTCTTGAGCAACTCTCTCTCCCTTTCTTTTTTCTCTCCCTTATATATATATATATATATATTATATTACCTTTATTTTATCATAAACCAAAAAAAAAAAAAAAAAGGCCCCGATGGTATCATCTCTTGAACCCAAAACCCCCATGGGAACTACTATCAAATTGAACGGGCGGAACTATCTTCTGTGGGCCCAATCTTTTAAGTTATTTCTTGGGTCTAATGAAAAGTTAGACCACATTCTCTCGGACCCTCCGGTATCGAGTGATGCCAAGTTCAAAGAATGGCAGAAGGATGAGTATGCTGTTATGGCTTGGTTACTCAATAGCATGGAAGAGTCAGTTGCCTCCAATCTGATGTTCTTGACCACAGCAAAAGAAATGTGGGATACCGTCCACAATATGTATGCTAATGAGAACAACGTGTCTCATGTTTTTGAACTATATGAGCGAGTTTTCTCGTTGAAATAGGACAATCGAAATATAGCTGAATATTATTCTCTCGTCAAAGACATTCATGACGAGATTCTCCTATATCACCCGCTGCAGTGTGATCTAGAAACATGCAAGACTCAATGGGAAGAATTTTGGGTAGCTAAGTTCTTGTCCGGCTTGGATAGCTCTCTCCAACCTGCTCAGGATCAAATCTTGGCTAGTGATAAGGTTCCGACCTTACCCACTGCCTTCTCCCGAGTTTTACGTGTATCTACAGGGACCACTCCTTCTGTTGAGGCCTCCGCCTCAGTTGTTCATGGTCGTGGCCGAAGTAATTCTCGAGGTGTCACTTCAAGTGCTGGACGCGGTCGTGGTGGCCGTGGAAAATTCCCCCTTTGTACTCATTGTGGTCGTACAAATCACGCCTCCGATCACTGTTAGCAGAAGTTTGGTAAGCCAGAGTGGGCCAATGCCATTCCTCACGAGACTCACACCTCTCAGCCAAACTCAGATCAAGTCCTCATCAGTCGTGAAGAATATGAGAAGCTTGTGCAGACTCCTTTAGCTCCCTCCACTGCCTCTCCAGTTTCCCATGCTACGAGCGCCTTCATGGCGTCTCAGGGTGAGTCCTGGTTATTAGATTCCGGTGCCTCCACCCACATCACTGGTATTAAATCTCATTTTTCTTCATTATCTTTGTTACCATCTCTCAATCCTGTGCGCTTAGCCGATGGCTCCTACTCCCCTATTTCAGGTTCAGGTGTTGTTACACCTACTACTGTTATTACTCTAAAAAATGTCTTGTTTGTTCCACGATTTCCTATTAGTCTATTATCAATTAGCCAACTTACTAAGTCTCACAATTGCTCAGTAACGTTTTTTCCATCCCATTGTGTCTTTCAGGATCTACACACGGGGAAGACGATTGGTGGCGGTCGTGAGCGCGGTGGTCTTTACTACTTACACACCGAGGATACACCTGTTGATGCTCGGGCTCTCTTTGCTTCCGTTACTCCTTTTCAATGGCATTGTCGGTTAGGTCACCCCCCTTGTCTACCTTAAGACGTTTGTTACCTATTGAGTCTGTTCGTTTCAATTGTGAGTTGTGTGAGTTAGGAAAGCATCGCCGTGCTTCCTTTCCACCCCGTGTCGAAAAGCATCGTTCCTTTCCTTTTGAATTAGTTCATTCTGATGTTTGGGGTCCTTGTCGAGTCAAGTCTGTTGGGGGGTTTCGGTATTTTATCTGTTTTGTGGATGATTACTCTAGATTGACTTGGGTCTACTTGTTAAAAGATCGGTCCAAAGTTCCTAATGTAATCCAATCCTTTCATAATGAAATAAAGACTCAATTTTCTATTCCTATTCGAATACTTCATACAGATAATGCTTTGGAATATGTTCAAAAACAAGTGTCTATCTTTTATTCATCAAACTACTTATCCCCACACGTCTCAGCAAAATGGTGTTGCCGAACGCAAACATCGACACCTCTTGGATGTTGCGCGTACCATTTTGACTCAGATGAATGTCCCTAAAACCTTTTGGGGGGATGCTGTCCTTACAGCCTGCTATCTTATCAATCGGTTACCCTCGAGTGTTCTCCATGGGGGTATGCCACATTCGACACTTTATCCTGATCGTCCTTTGTTTCATGTCACTCCCCGGGTTTTTGGGTGTGTTTGCTTTGTCCACATCTCTTCATTGGGTCTTGACAAACTTTCACCCCGATCTGTTAAATGTCTTTTCCTGGGGTATTCTCGTACACAAAAAGGGTATCACTGTTATGATCCCCTCTCTCGTCGGTCCTATATCTCTGCTGATGTCACATTCTTTGAGTCAACACCTTACTACTCTACTGGTGGCACCTCATCTTCTTCAGTCCCTTTGCCTATCCCTTCCCCTTTATCTTCTACTGCTCCTCCTCTGCAGGTGTACTCACGGCAACGGCCACTACGGACCTCTGTGCTTCCGGCTCCTACTGATACGCCTTCCTCTACGGTAGATCCACTCTCCTCCGAACCTGTTTCTTCAGATTCCGATTTACCCATCGCCTTACGCAAAGGTAAACGTTCTTGTACTGCTCACCCCCTCACTAACTATATGTCCTTTGATAATCTTGGTCCCTCGTATCGTAGTTTTGCTTTTTCTCTTTCTACAGAACCAATCCCTTCTACTCACCATGAGGCACTTCAACATCCTAAGTGGAAACAGGCAATGGATGTGGAGATGTCTGCTCTTATTGATCAGGGAACTTGGGACCTGGTCACCCCCCCTCCAATATTGATGTGGTTGGCTGTCGATGGGTATTCACCCTCAAGTACTGTGCTGATGCCACTATCGACCGATACAAGGCCCACCTGGTTGCTAAAGGCTTCACCCAGATTTATGGCATAGACTACCTTGAGACATTTTCCCCCGTTACTCGCCTTAACTCCATTCGAGTGTTGTTTTCTTTGGCCGTTAATCAAGATTGGCCTATGTTTCAGATGGATATCAAAAATGCCTTCCTCTATGGCGACTTGCAAGAAACGGTCTTTATGGAGCAACCTCCAGGGTATGTTGCTCAGGGGGAGAAGAAAGCTATGGTATGTCAGCTAAAGAAGGCAATTTATGGGCTGAAATTTCGGGATTCGGGATTTTCGGGACGGGTACCCGAAATTTCGGGGAACAAATTTTGATACCCGATCCCGTCCCGAATTTTTCGGGTACCCGAAATATTCGGGTACCCGGCATTTTCGGGATCGGGTGCCCAAATTTAAAAAAAAAAAAATTGAAAAAAATCCCTGTTGCTCCCTGCTCACTGGACAGCAACTCACTGGAAAAAAAATCCCTGCTGCTGCCTGCTCACTGGACAACAGCTCACTGGAAAAAAAATCCATGTTGCTGCCTTCGCTCGTTCGCCGTTGCCACTGCCCTTGACCGCTGGAATTGCACCGCTGCTGCTGTTCCTGCGCGCTGGAACGTCGACGCCGCTGCTGCTCGCTGGTCCTTGTGAGTTGAGATGCGGGACAAGAGATAGTTGAGAGGGGAGTCGAGAGAGGAGAGAGATGAGCATACAGAGGGAGAAAGAAATTCAGTGAGAAACAAGCATACAAAGAGAGACAGAGAAATTCAGTGAGAGAGACACATTGAAATGCGATACTCAGAGAGAGAGGAATTTATGTTCTCACTTGAGTAACCTGTTTTGGGATTTTTCATTTTTTTTTTTTGTGAAATAAATTCGGGTACCCGATCGGGATTTCGGGTATAAATACCATACTCGAATCCCGTCCCGATATAATTTATCAGGGTCGGGTACCCGTCCCGAATTCTCGAGTCCCGATCGGGTCGGGACGGGTACCCGATACCCAACCCGAAATGCCCACCCCTAGCTGAAACAGAGTCCTCGTGCCTGGTTTGACAAATTCAGTCGGGTTTTAAGTGATTTTGGGTTTCACAGGTGTCAGGCAGATCACTCCGTATTTGTGAAACGTAGCACCTCAGGTGTCGTTATCCTAATTGTGTATGTGGATGATATCCTCGTATCTGGCAGTGATGTCAAAGGAATCGAAGTCGCTAAGGAGTACCTAAAACAACAATTTGTTACTAAAGACTTGGGCCCTCCTCGATACTTTCTAGGAATTGAGATCGCTCGTAGTAGGCATGGAGTTTCGTTGTCTCAGAGGAAGTATGCCCTTGACTTACTACAAGAAACTGGCTTGCTGGGGACCAAACCAGTTGACACTCCTATAGACTTAAATTCGGATTTTTGGGACGATGATGATACATACTTAGAAGACAAAGCGAAGTACAGAAGGCTCGTGGGAAAGCTGATCTATCTGACTGTAACTAGACCAGACATATCTTTTGCGGTTGGAGTTATTAGAAAGTTTATGGACAAAACCCGACCTATCCATCTAAATGCTGCCATGAGGATTTTAAAGTACATAAAAGCCTCTCCTAGAAAAGGTCTACTCTTCAAGAAACATGGACATTTGAAGATCGAGGCCTATTCAGATGTAGACTATGCTGGGTCAAAGGTAGATAGGAGATCGACTTCTGGCTACTGCACATATGTAGGAGGAAATCTGGTGACTTGGCGGAGTAAGAAGCAGACAACAGTAGCTCGGTCTAGTGCAAAAGCTGAATATCGTGCTATGGCGCATACCACGAGTGAAATGTTGTAGCTCAAAAGCTTACTAGGAGAATTGGGGTTCGATTATAATGAACCGTTACCTATGCACTGTGACAATCAGGCAGCTATTCATATTGCAAATAACCCAGTTTTTCATGAAAGAACGAAGCATATTGAGGTCGACTGTCATTTCATTCGAAATGTTGTGACGAGCCAGATCATCAGTACTCCATTTACTCCGTCCTCGGAACAGATTGCTGATGTATTTACTAAAGCTTTGGGAGGGAATAAATTTCAAACTCTTTATAACAAGTTGGGCATGATTGACATATATGCTCCAACTTGAGGGGGAGTGTTAGAAAAATTATAGGATATTTGTTTAATAATTCCTTAAATCATGTATTGTATATTAGGAAGGTTAAAGCTCCTTCCATGTATAGATTATAGCTAATCTCTATATAATGAGATTAGCGTATGAGTTATAATATATAGTAAACCTTTTTCCACTCTAAAACTCCTCTCCTTTCACAGCTTCCAAATGCTTCCGCTATGCTACTTTGATCTGCTATCTCATTTCTTTCTAAAAATAGTCACATAAAGAAGAATCAATACGACGGTTGAGTAGAAATTTCACTTAATCACATAAGGTACTCGTGTGTATAATATATCCATATAATCACATAATAATTCACATAATACTTTACCTTTGGATCACACTATCGTGATCATAATTTTCTTATATCTCCCATATCATAATATTCCAACCGTTCACATCATTAATCCCAATATTCCATCCATTCACACCAATTCCATCCGTTCACATCGTTGATCCCAATATTCCATCCGTCCACACCAATTCCATCCGTTCATATCGGTGACTATATCTCGAGACTATTCCAATTTCCTACGACCCACAACCAATATATGGAACACTTCGTCCATGCAAGATGGGATTAGGACATGGATAGTGAGAACTGTTTTAAGACTGGCAAGCCCATTGTCGCCCGACTGAACTCTAGCCCCATACATTCCGAAGCACAAAATGGGCCAAACATGCACAAATAAAGCTTTTTATATATTTTCACATAATTACACATAAGGAACATACTTCCATACTTATAGAAAAGCATACTAAGAGTATATTTTGGAATAATAAACATACATGTTTTTATATTAATTCTATAAGCATAAGATATGAATATAACTAGAAACGTACTTTCTAATAACTTGTAGTAGCATAATGAAGCTTAATATCATGATAGTAAAATGATAAACTAGCACTAGAAAGTAACTTATGTAATCAAGGAAATTCCTACCTTAACTAGCCTTCTTGATATATTTATATATATATATATATATATGTGTGTGTGTGTGTGTGTGTGTGTGTGTAGAGAATTGTGTGTGTGACGTGAAGTGTGTGTGTAAAGATAGTAGTGTGTGTGTTTGTGTTGTGTGTGATATGTACTATGTATATATATATGTACCATGTGTGTGTGTAGGAAGTAGTGTGGAGTGTGTGTGAATCCGTGTATGTGTGTGTTTGTAGGAATGTGTGTGTATGTGCAAATAGAACTTCAAGCCTCTATTTATAGATGTTGGATAAGACATTATTAAAAATTAATTATGTCAAATTTTCATAATTAGATTCATCTTACTCATCAATATTTAATAAATGCATGCATGTTTAGTAATAGGCCTAAATGTTATTAGGTGTGCCCTAATATTGATGAATGGAAGTCTAGGTTAATGTAAATAATACAAGTGTATAAATTTCTAGAAGAGTTATAACAAGTGTAAAAAATTCATTTAATGCTAGGAATTATCAAGAATAAATATTAGAATTATCAAAAATAAATTAGAAAAATCATTATATATATATATATAATTTTTCGGATATATATATACCTATATATTATATGGTTTTTCTATATATTACATACACATATATACATAATATATTAGATATCTATATATTTTTGGAATAGAATATATACACGTGTATACATATGCATGTATAGTTTCAAATTTAGATATATCATAGGCATTATTTCATGTTGTGATAAAATCAAGATATATACATATATGTGTATCTTGAAACATATAGATATATAAATATATTAGTATAGGAACAATTATAAATTCAAAGTATAGATATGAAAATAGGGTTAATTACATCTACCACCCCTCTAAAGTATCGATACTACAACTGGTCCCACAAAAATTTTTAATATTACCAACACATACCCTTATAACTTCAAATATTACAAATACCCCTCTGGCGAGCCGGTATCCGGTCATATTTTGGTGAACTTTCGATTTTGCCCCTCTATTTTCCAATTTATATATTTTGTAAAAAACCCCAAAATATGTGAGTTGTGTAGTTACAAAATTACCTTCCTATTTATTTTTGCAATTAAAAAAATCAGAGAAAAAAGCTACCAATGGTTTCATAAAACCATTGGCCTTCCTCCCACCACCGTCGCCTTGGTGAACACCCTTTGTATCAGGGGAAAAAAACCCACCATTTCTGCACCCAAATACCTGAGAGTGTGGTTTTTTTGCATGAGGGAAGGTCGTTGTAGTCCCCGACGAAAGCACATTCGGCAGCGGCGCACTGTGGCGAGCCTTTAAGCCGTTTCTTCTATTGGATGTGAAGGTACGTACTTCGAATAACTGAGATGTACTAGCATTTAGCATTTGAGTGGCAAATAAGTGCGACCTTTCGCTATTGAAGTATTTTGAGAATGCTTGTTGTGGAAAAATGAGATCGGGCTAGTGTTCTAGGGTTTTTTTAGAATGTTATTTTTTTGTTGAAATTTGTGAAATTTTTTGGTGTTTGTTGGCCGATTGTGGTTAATATGGTTTTTTTCATGTTAGATGTTGTTAATTTTTACAGAAATTCCCCTTTTGGTACGATTTAAGACATGCATGAGTATGATTTTTTCATATTAGATTGTTGTTTAGTTGTTGTTTGGAGCAAATGGGGAGGCCAGAAGCTTGTTGTTTAGTTGTTGTTAATCCCCCTTGTTGTTAGTTGTTGGTAATCCCCCTTGTTGTTTAGTTATTGTTAATCCCCCTTGTTGTTTATTTGTTGTTAATTCCCCTTTGTGGTTGTATGATGCTCATGTTGTACAGGTTAGCACAATGGGGAGGCCAGAAGCTTTTAATATATTGATTCATTATAACAATGATAAGAAGATGCTAAAGGGTGTCAATCCAAAAAATTACAAGTATAAAGACTTAATAAAGGACATCACTGAAAAAGCATTCCCTGAGAAGGAAGAATTGAAGACAAGTGAGCTATTTATAGGCTATAACCTATATAGCTGGAATAGAATGGAGAGAATAAATGTGTTCATAGACGATGACATCTCTAAGATGTTTGCTACAAGTCCTAAGGAGATCAAATTGTTTGTCAAGGCAATTCAAAGAAATGATCATAATGTAGAGGAAGAAGAACAAAGTACTGATGAAAATCAAGATGGTGGATAGACGGATGTGGAAGACAATCAAAATGTTCCAGTAATGGAGGATGCTGCCGTGAGAAACATTAACCTTGAGTGGCGTGATGATTATTTGGTATATGATGGCAAACTGTTTGGTGAAGAGGGTGTAGAAGATAGCAGTGACGAGTGTGCGGATTTGAGTGAAGATCAAGAAGAAGATCAATTAAATGAAGATGCTCAACAAGTTGGAAATAATGAAGAAGCATCATCAAGTGATGAATCATTGTCTTCTCTTGAGATCAGACAAGGTGGAGAAAGTGACAAGGAATTGCCTAGTCAATCATCAGACTCCAACATGTCAGATTATGAGTCTGATGACCACTGTGAGGTAGTGCATGACAGTGATGAAGGCATACAGGCTGATCCATTAAATGGTGGGTCAGATGTGAGAACTGTTCACATTCCAGAAAACCCAAATGAGAGATTCAAACTGGAGAAAAATGATGCATTTTCCAACATTGAAGAATTCAGGAAAGTGCTAAAAGAATATTGCATCAGAGAAGGCATACAGATTTTGAGAAAGAAGAATGAAAGAAGAAGAGAGACAGTACAGTGTGCAGTTCCAAATTGCCCTTGGAGGGTCCATGCCTCATTGATGCCCGATGGATACTCTTTCATGATAAAAAGTGCTTCATCAGATCATAGCTGCATCAGAGTTGACAAGTTGAAAGAAGCTAGTTCTAATTGGATTTCACAGAAGTTGGTGCCTATTATGAGAGGCAATCCAGAAATTAAGAATTCTGGATTATGAAATGAGTTAAAGAAACTTGGAGTTGATCCCACTTACATGCAACTTTATAGAACAAAATTGAAGGCCTTAGATATCATACATGGGAAGCCTACTGAATTGTATGCACTGATGCCCAAATATGCAGCCATGGTTCAAAAAACCAACCCTGGGAGTTTTGTTAAGTTCGAGTATGAACTGGATGAATCCGGCAGCATCCTACTACAGCCTCTTTTTAAGAGGTTTTCATTGGCCTTGAAGCTCTAAAAAATGGGTTTCTACAAGGCTGTCAACCATTCGTTGGACTAGATGGATGCTACTTGAAGGGTAAATTTGGTGGAATTCTCTTGTTAGCAGTGTCATTGGATGGAAATATGGGTCTTTATCCATTAGCCTTTGCAGTAGTTGAGACAGAGAACAAGGAAAGTTGGGGATTTTTTCTACATTGCTTTAGTAGGATGTTTGGAGGATTTGATCAGAACAAGCCTTGGACTTTTATGACAGACAGACAAAAAGTTATATTTTCACAAACTTTTCCATGTTTGCTAAATGTTTTCTGTGGTTTTGTAATGACCGTTTTTTCATCTTTTTAGGGATTGGTTGAAGCTTTACATGATGTCGTACCGCATGCTGTGAACAGGAAATGTTGTCGCCATATTTATGCTAATCTGAGACGATCACATCCTGGTGTGTTGGTGAAGAAGCTATTTTGGGCTTCGGCAAGAGCTTATACAAAAGCTGGTTTCAACAGAGCAATGAATGCGCTAAAAGATGCAAAGCCAGAAGCTTATAGGTGGGTCATGGAAATTGGAGATACCTCTTTACGGGCAAGGCATGCTTTTAGAGTTGATGTGAAGAACGAGCATGTTACCAACAACATTACTGAGAGTTTCAACAACTGGATTGGGCCTTTGAGAGCCAAACCAATACAAAAATTAGTGGATGGGATTTGGTCAAAGATAATGCATAGAGTTCAAACGAGGAGTCAAAGACCCAAGAAATAGAGTACAAGCGTTACGAAGAATGTCATGAAGAGGTTGGATGAAGCCAAGGAGGGAGGCATCAAATGTGACATATTGGTGGGCGGAACACATGAATTTGAAGTGCAAGACACCAATAAACACTTCATTGTGAATCTGTTGAACAAAGACCGTGTTTGGAACATATCTGGGATACCTTGTAAGCATGCAGCTACTGCAATTGCTTACAAGAGGCATGATATTGAAACATACGTGGACTCGAGCTTCTCAAAACAAACTTTTTTGACCTGCTGTAGTCACAAAATTCATCCCATCCCAGACCCTGAATTCTGGACCGATTTGGATGATGTTGAGCCTGGAATTATTTTGCCACCTATACTCAAAGGACAGCCAAGACGCCCTAAAGAACATAGAAGGAGAGAATCTAGAGAGGAGCCAATGTGTATCCCATCAAGGCAGGCGAAAGAACACAAAGTGTAGTGTTTGTCAAAGGGAAGGACACAACAAGAGGTCTTGTAGAAGTTCACTGCGGCACCAGGTTAAATGCTTCGTTTTTTTATGAAATTTAATATTTTCGTACACTATTTCTTTAATTACTCATTTGGACTTAATCTAATTACTGTCTTGTAGGCATCAAATGAGGTTGGAGCATCAACATCTAATATTACGAATGTAGATCCAGCAGCTGGGAGCAGTTCGTTTCCTACACAGTCACAAGGCACAACTTCAGCTCACATTCCTACTCAATCATCTCAGCTTAGAACACAGTGAATGGCCATTACGTTGCAGCTATTTTGATGATGTTTTGGGCAACGAACAATCTGTTTTTGTTAATATTTGGTAGCATGTGCAGTGCAGTTAATGTTTTCGTTAATAATTAGTAGCATGTGCAGTGATGGTTTTTGTGTTGATGGTTTTTTGGGCAACCAACAGACTGTTTTTGATGATGGTTTATGGACTATAATGATAGGATGATTTGGCATATGCAGTGATGGTTTTTGTGTTGATGGATGCTTTTGGCTACCTTTGGATTTTGTGTTGGTTGTTTTTGCTAAGTAGCAGCTATTAACTTGTTGATGATGTTGTTTTGGATGAGTTGCATAGGGATAATTTTCATTTTGTTTTGTTCATGAAAATTTGTTTCAACGAACTACCATTACAATTGCATAATACAATACGGAAATACAAATATACATAATTTCGTATCTTACTTGCTAAAAGTAGATACAATTTGTGCTAACAAATAAATGGCAAGTAGTACAAGGTTCAAAGCTATAAGTTTTTGCACAATGGTTGAATTTACAACTTTGGTTGGTCGAACATTTGTTCTCATCGAGCTAGTCGCTTCCTCTTCCATGTTACGGTTCTCTCTTCTTTGCATGAACCCCGTATCTTCATTTTCTCCTTCCACCGTGAACGGATAACACCAATGTGAAAAACCATGAATTGGACACCAATAAAACAACTTATAGCGGTTTGCCGGTGTGTCCGCCACCTTGATAATGGTTTTCATACCACAATTCAACTTTTGGCAATTTTCTTTCCTATATCTCAAACCATAAACACAAGAAGAAGAACTAGAAGAAGCCATTTGAGGAAATTGTGGTTAAAAATTGCCAAAAACCACTGATATTTATAGCCTTATTATGTTCATAACAGTCAAGAAATTAGGAGGAACGTCCATTTTTTTCAAATTGCAACGGCTAGTATTTTCTAACTGAAACATTGCCAGAAAATTACATTTACCAACCCTCATATTTATAATTATTACATCAAACCCCCTATTAGATCAAAATATTACGAAGGGCACCCACTGGAACTAAAAATGTACGGAATGTACGACAAGGGTACTTTTGGATTTCCATAAAAAATTTTGTTCGCGTCACCAAAATATGACCGGATACCGGCTCGTCAGGGGGGTATTTGTAATATTTGAAGTTACAAAGGTATGTGTTGGTAATATTGAAAATTTTTGGGGGACCAATTGTAGTATCGATACTTTAGAGGGGTGGTAGATGTAATTAACCCTATGAAAATATATATATATATATGTGTGTCTCGATTATATACATAATATATTAGAGAATATTATACATTATTCATAATAAAATCACATATATGAGATAGACTCACATAATTCACATACAAAATAATAATCACATAAAACACTAAATAATTTAATCATATAATTAACTTTTAAAATACCTAGAAATACCGGGTCATTACACACTATGTATTACTTATTAGCGTGCATGCACTTGCGTGTTAAAAAATCCACAACAGTATTATATCAGCCTAAGAATTATAACCCACAGAAAAACACATAACCTTTTATTATGCACGGAGAATAGCATTGTCCAAAAGTATCGAGCTTGTTTAAATAAGTCAATACATGCACACTCCATAATTGTAACGACCCGGCAAAATCCTTTATTTAAATATTTTATATTATACATTGGGTGTCCATTATTTTGATGAATAATTTTCTTTTAGAACTATTTTGTGAAGTTTTGTTTTATAGAAATTATTCTTCAAAACTATTATTTTTTTTATTTTCTAACAAATGCGCATTTAATACATAAATTTTTAGCAAATATTATAAAATCCAAATATTCTTAAAATTTTATGCATTTGATTTTTCTAAACTCCCTGAATTTATTTAATAAATTATTTTCAACTTTTACCTACTTTCCAAGAAATTTTAGTAGTTTTCGAAAAATATTGTCCTTAAGTTCTTATTTGACATCTAATTTTTAAAATGCTTAATTATTATCAAAAAATGAAAACAATAATATAAATAAATATTTTAGATTTTATTTGACTTATAAAAATTAATTTTGAATTTTTAGAATTTTATTTCTATTTTTGGACAAGTTTCGAAAAATGGGCAAAACAAGGGGTATTTTGGTCTTTTCACTTCTCCAACCCCAAATTTCGGTTTTGCTGAGAAATAAAAAATAAAAATAATTAATAAATAAGATTTTTCAGATTTTATAGGTTTTTGTTTGATTTTAGTTGATTTTATTCTATATTTTATCAAAATATATCTACTAATTACACTCTTGAACCCTCATATACATATATAATTATATATTAGTGGTGATATACATAGCTACATATACACACACACATACCCACATACATATACATAGTGGTTAGTAAAGTGAGGTGTATGTATAGACAACCATGTATAATTGTATGGAAGAGGTATTTTGATGATTTTAATATTTAGCTATTTGTGTTTAATACCTTGTAGGATCAATACATAAGACCTTACACACCCACAATCCTCATGTTCAGCCCTTTTACAGCCCCAAAATCCGTGCCCCCTTGCTCACACACATACACTCTCATTTTCTCTCAAAACACTATCATTTTCTCTCAAAATACTACACTACTTGGAAGAACATAAGGTAGGAACACTTCTTTATGCTTTAAGTAGAGGTTTTCTTCTTCTTTCTTGTGAAGAATAGGCAAGCTTCCATACTCTTGTGCCCAAGCAATGTAAAAGATCAAGCTTGAATGGCCTAGAGTGAGAGTTTTTGCCAAACATGCCTCCAAGTTGAGGATTTTAGTTATTTTGCCATCTTCATGTTACTTTAAAGCTTTATGGTTAATTTTTCATATTATAACTCTTGTTGGGAGGAAGTTTAAGGATGGATAGGCTTGTGAGCATGATCTTGAAGACATTATGTGATTAATATGCTTATTTGGAGTACTATGTGCTTACTATGCTTTCTTGGAAAAACTATGTGATTATTGTGCACTTTTTGCAATAATATGAAATTCTTATGCTTTATTTGAGCTATTATGTGAGTTTGATGCTTTATATGAAGTAGTATGAGACCATGATACTTTATTTGAGCTATTAAGGGAATACCCTATGTTGTTCTTGAAAGTCTTAGTAAAGAAAGCTCCACATATCTATTATTTGATAAATAGAACTTTTATTATACTTTATCCTATAGATTTATGCCTACTTTAGTCCTTTACATATATATATATACCTATTCAAGGTTTCAGTAAGTGATTAGATGATTATAGAAATATATATCTATCTATGTATATATATAAATATTTAAAGTGTTATTATATATTCATTTAACTAATTTCATTATATGTTAATTATATATATATATTTATATGTACGTATAGGTATATGTTATTATAGATTACTTTTATATTTGTTACGTATATTTATATATATATATACTTATATTCATTTTATTAGTTTTATATGTATATGTAGATAATTCTTATCATATCTATATATATACTTATCTATATTTTATATAGGTATATATGTAGTATTCATATATTTATATATCTTATATTTTGTCTATCTATATACTTTAATCTTTATATTTATATATTCATACTAGTTATATTTATATATTTATATTTATATTTTGTCTATTTACATATTTTTGCTACTAGCTATTTACATATTTAATATTTTTAAGTAAATATGCTTAATAAGCAAACATAAAAGCTTTCATTTATAAGGGTGGAGCTTACTTTACTAAACTATAATATAAACTTCCAAAGATTATGTGCATATGTGAACAAATTGCAATTGTGTGAATGGGCCCATATCTGCTGGAATGGTCTGAGGGATGTCCTATTGAGTAGCCGAAAGAGTTCACATCTCTTCCATCTCCTAATCCCCCCTTGGGTAGACAGAGGGATCTACTCAAGAGAGAGGGTCGTAGGACAATACTAGGCGTATGTCCGGGATACGACCATTGGAGGATAAGGCTGGCAGGAGAAATGTGCTGATTGTTATTTCGGCCCGGGTAGTTATAAGGGTCATTGTCAGGTGACAAAAGGTAGAAAGTGTGAAACTATGTGTAACTAATGTGCACTTGACACCCGAGCACCTTATGTGTATAAAGAAATGTTTCTACTCAACATATGTTGATTTCGTGTTATATAATGCTTTAGATGCTTCCGAAGCTAGCCTTTATGATGATGAGGAGGAGGAACCTTTTGAAGCATTTTACTAGGAAGGAAGATGTAGGATTTCCGCTGCGTACCTGTAGTTGGTGGTTTTTGCTTTTGCTACGTACATATAGAAAAATTAGCAAGTCGACACTCTCCTTTATTCGATGTATCCCTTATGTTATGTAATGTAGCCTAGTGCATTTTGTAATTAACAATGTACACATGTATGTAACCACTAATGATAATAATACTCATAATAATAACAATAATACTAATACTAATAATATAATAATAATAAAGGGTTTTCGGAGTCGTCACAATAATATATACTCATTCTATAATCATCCATCATATTATATCAAGCCAGTATTGTGCTGCCATTCATAATTGCTTTCTATGTATAGGTCTTGTATTTTTGTACAGGATTTCAAATTTTTTAATCGACATAGCTAATTATGTTAGAGTTATAATCAATACTTCGTTCCTATGACTATGCCCAATAAATTAATTAGCTTCTTATGTTTGTTACTCTCCAAATATAATACATCCTTAACCAATAACTTTTTTTAGTATTAAAATATTTCAAAACCCTGAAAATTTTAAGTTTTAAAATTTTGTCAAAATTGACCCAATTTGGTCGAATCCCTTGCCATGTTATATATTATAGATGTATATGTAGTATAGATGGATAAATTATTTATGATTTTTTTATAAATATCAAATTAAAAAATGGATAATATTTTTTGAGATTGTATCAAATAAAAATCAATCTCTCGTGTCAAAACTGAAATTTTTTAAAATACTAGTAAGGAACACGCGCTTTGCGCGTGGCCATTAATATTTTTCTTATTTTTTCAGAAAAATATTGACAACGGTACAAAATAAATATAATAAAATTATTTTAGTTTTTTAATGAAATATCATGAATGAATAAAAATTAATGAAATTGGTCTCGTTATTATATTATTATTAGATATATCACACTAATAATTTTTAAGATTATTTTGATTTTTTTATAAAGTTATCTTGATAATAGCATTTTTATGAGTATAATTACTAAGATTAATGTATCAAAGGTTTAGAACATTATTATTGAAAGTTTTTACAATATCAAATATATATCTTTTTGTTTTAGAAAAAAAATATATAAATATTATATAGTAGCTTTTACTTGCTTTCAATATTTGCAAAAAGAATGTGCATATATACTACTATTCACATATACCATTATTTAACATCTATATTCATTTAAAAATAACTATTTATCACATTTTTTTGTTAAAGTATTTTTAGTAGTTCTTATTCATTATATTTGTAAAACTTCTAGTTTGAAGTAAATTAAATATTATTGAATATATCATATTTGATGCACCCATATCTGATCTCCACTCGGTGGCCTCACCCGTGAGGTATTGTCCCTCCTGTACCATTAAGACCATCCGATTAGGCCGGGGGGTTTTGCCCTTAAAAGGCGCCTCACTAAGTGGGAGAGGACCTGGCCCTTATAAGGAGCTCAAGCGCCTCGTCTCCACCCGATGTGGGACGAATTATGACCGCATCATAAGCCCCCCAGACGAGGGGCTTGAGAACCATTCGGTCCCCACAGACGGCGCCATATGATGCACCCATATCCGATCTCCACCCGGTGGCCTCACCCGTGAGGTATTGTCCCTCCTACGACCATTAAGACCATCCGATTAGGCCGGGGGGTTTTGTCCTTAAAAGGCGCCTCACTAAGTGGGAGAGGACCTGGCCCTTATAAGGAGCTCAAGCGCCTCGTCTCCACCCGATGTGGGACGAATTATGACCGCATCAATATTCTATATTTAAAATATCTATGATTCCACTTCCTTATACTACTATTTTCCATTATAACACAACTACCACTACTGCTAATTTTAAATTGCAGAGTCGAAATCTAAATTAATCACATCATTCCATCATATTTACCACTATTATCAAGTCTATGTTCTTTTTCATATCATTCATTATTTTCATGTATTTCTACACCATTACCTTCATCATGTTCTTCACCGTTATTGTCCTCTTCTCCACCATTGACATTAAATCCACCTTTCATTTTATAGCCATTACTTTTAACAATAACCTCCACTACCATGTCCACCTCTACCTTCATTGTCTCCTCCTCTCCATTACCTCATATAGCAACTCTTAAATCATATCACTACCATGCTAACTTTTGAGGAAATTACAGTTTTTCACCCCAACTATACGGGTTTTTTCACTTTGCAACCTAAATTGTACCGTGTTACCAGTTGTCACCCGATCTATGTAATTTTTTGCAAGTTGCAATCTTAGTGGATTTTCTGATCAAAAATCGTCACCGAATCGGCGACACATGAGGTGCACGTGCTCTGGTAAGGGTATTTTTGTCATCTTATCATACAATTATTTTTCTTTTTTTCTTTTTTTTTCCTCCCCATCTTCTTCATCTTCATTCACCCCCATCCCTACCCCCAACCCCCCCCCACCACCTGCCTATCTCTCTCTCTCCCCCCCCCCACCCCCATACTACCGCCACCCCCGCCACCCGCCCCACCATCACACTGCCGCCACCCCCACCACCCGCCGCCATCCCTACCCCCACCACCACCTGCTGGTCTCTCTCTCTTGACCCCCCTCCTCCCAAATGAGATCCGAAGCAGAGAGATAGAGAGAGAGAGAAGAGGTGAGAGAAAGATCTAGAGAACAGTGAGAGAGAAATGAGGGAGTGGGGTGGCGGCGTGGTAGTGGTGGAGGAAGGAGGGTGGGTGAGCGCCGGGGAGGGGGGCCTAGACAGAGAGAGAAAGAGAGAGCGGTAGGTGGTGGTGGGGGTGGCAGCGGTGGCAGTTTTTTCACTCTCTCTCTCTCTCTCGGTCTCTTTGCTCTGGAGGGAGGGATGGCGGCAGTGGGGGTTGGGGGTGGCGGTGGGCAGGCGGAGGAGGGTGGGGGAGTAGCAAGAGATGAGAGAGAGGCAGGTGGTGGTGGCGGTGAAGAAGAAGAAGATGGGGAGGGAAAAAAAAGAAAAAGAAAAAATAATTTCATAAATTAGAATGAAATGATAAAAATACCCTTATTAAAGCATGAGCACCTCACGTGTCGCCGGTCCGGTGACGATTTTTGATTTGAAAATTCACTTAGGTTGCAACCTGTAAAAAATTGTATAGATCGAGTGGCAACCGGTAACACGACACAATTTAGGTTGCAAAGTTAAAAAACCTGCATAGTTGGGGTGGAAAATTGTAATTTCCTCTAAACTTTTTATGATTAATTGTTAGTTCAAATTTGTACTTGTGTAACATTCATATTAGTTTGTTGAATTTTTGTTTATCTATACATATTTTTTAATAAAACATTTCATGCAATAAATGGAAAATTTTGTGTAGATTTTTTCTATTTATTTTTTATAAATTAATGCAGAACAGTAAGATTGTTTACCATGTATTTTATTAACAATTTTTTCTAAAACTTGCTAATTTTCTCTTTATTTAAAGTTTCATTATATCCTTAACTTTCTTTTGATTTTATTATTTTACTTCTTTTTATGGCATATGTATTTAATTTTTCTTTGTAAGACTTGCTCTATTTTTTATTTTTTTTTCCTAATTGATTCCTTATCCAAGGGAAAGTTTGTGGAACATAATTTCTCCACTTACAATTTTTTTATAATTATTTTGTCATTTACATAATTTTTAAGCTTTCTATTTCTACATTATCATTTATTC
>CM047874.1:16806559-16838103 GCA_026212405.1 Petrea volubilis
ATCGACAAATGATATTCTTCCATATAAAGGATCGTATCGAGGCATCTGTGATCTTGGGGGCTGCCTCCGCTTCGACACACTTCGTAAAGTACTCCACTGCTACTATGGCGAACTTTATTTGACCATTGCCAGTAGGAAAAGGTCCCACCACGTTGATTCCCCACTGGTCAAAGGGCCATGAAATTTCAACATTCACCATTTCTGCAGCTGGCTTGTGAGGCAGGTTGGCATAAAATTGGCATTTCGGGCATTTTCGGGCATACTCAAATGCGTCCTCTAGGATCGTTGGCCAGTAGAAACCACTCCGCATAATCTTCTTGGACAGGCACCTTCCTCCCGCATGATTTCTACTGCTTCCTTCATGGACCGATTGTATTACTTCCTGGGCTTTCGAGGGAAGGAGACATCTAAGTGGAGGCCCGAGGAAAGACTTGTGGAACAACTTTCCCTCGTTGTCTAAGGCGTACCTTGGGCACTGCCTCCTCAGCCTCCGTATTTGGTTTTGATCAATGATTCCCTCTCCCCCCCTCCCAAGAAGGCACTGGATTTCATCCTGCCAACTGGGTTCAAGGAGCTAGATGGGTAAGATGGCTGCCATCTTCTCTCGAATTGAAGGGGCATCGAGGATCTTGAAACTGACCACTTGGTCCCTGGTACGCTTGAGGGTGCTCACAAATTTTGACAAGGCATCCACGCACTTGTTTTCTTCCCTCGGTATCTATTCCAAAGTGAAAGATTTCAAGCTTTCCTTCAGCTTAGTGGCATGCTCGAGGTATTTAGTCATTGCAGTATCTCTGGCTTCATATGTACCGCTAATTTGGTTGGACACCAATTGAGAATCGGTGAAGGCCCTGTATGGGAAACCCCTTCTCGGATTGCCAATTCGAGGCCAGTGATGAGGGCTTCATACTCAGCTTCATTATTTGTGATAGAAAAATTAAGTCTAATGGCGAACTCTACCACATCGCCTTCTGGGCTCTGCAGAGTGATCCCGGATCCCCCCTTTGTGTGGTGGAGGAACTGTCAACATGTAGGATCCATATGTCTGTGGTGGGTGGGTCTTTTTCTGGTAATCCAACCCTTTCAAGGAGAAAGTCGGCCAACACTTGAGACTGGATGGCAGTTCGTGGTTGGTATGAGGTATCAAACTCTCCCAACTCTATAGCCCATTGAATAAGCATGCCCAATGTATTCGGCTTTGAAATGACTTGTCAGAGGGGCTGGTCTGTGAGTACCACCATCAAATGTGACTGAAAGTACTGTCTTAACTTTCTCGCGGAGTGAATGAGAGCCAGAGCAAATTTTTCTATCTCCTGGTAGTTCTTCTCCGCCCCTTGTAACATTTTGCTGAGGTAGTGAATTGGAATATGCTTCCGCTCCCTTACTACCACGATCACCGAACTGACCGCTTCCGGGGATACTGCGAGGTACAGGTACAATTTTTCTCCTGGATTGGGCTTAGCCAAAAGCTGTGGGGCAGCTAAATACTCCTTGAGTTCCTGCAAGGCCTACTCACACTCAGGAGTCCATTTGAATTCAGGAACCTTCCTCAGCTTCTTGAAGAAAAGCAGATTTCTGTCCGTCGACCGTGATATGAACCGGTTGAGGGAAACAATCCTGCTGCAGAGCCTTTGAACATCCTTTACTGACTTGGGAGTCCCAATCCTTTGTAGTGCCTCAATTTTTGCCGGGTTGGCCTTGATTCCTCTTTCGCTGACCATATATCCCAGAAACTTTCCCCCTCGAACTCCGAATGTGCAGTTTGAGGGGTTGAATTTGAGGCCAAACTCTCTAAATACTCAAAAGACCTCTCTCAGATTTTCGAGGTGGTCTTTCTCCTCCGTGCTTTTGACAATCTTAGTAGTCTTTTTAGTTCTAGCTCGATAGCTTTTGATTCTCCAGTGGGCTCGATCCTACTGTCCTCGATCCTCCTGCTTTTCGATGATGCCCCCACTGGTTCAAAATCGCTATTAGAGCCTACTTCGAGAGACTTTCTTTTCCCGGACCTAGGCTTCATTCCTAAAGATGCCGAGTAATAGGTCCATGCATCGACGACATCGTATTGCTCTTGTCCAATCCCGGCCTCAGTGGAAAATTTCATTATATGGTGATAGGTGGACACCACCGCTGTAAATGCATTGAGCACTAGATGGCCCAAAATCATGTTGTAGGAAAATAGGGCGTCTACCACCAGATAATTCACCATAAGGGTCCGTCTATTGGGCTCCTGGCCGAGGGACGTCGGCAACTTGATCTGCCCCAAGGGGGTGATTTGGGACCCCCCGAAGCCTACCAAGGGCATCCACACCGTCTCCATATTTATCTTGCCCATATCCATCTTTCTTAATGTTAAGTAGAACAGGATGTTGGCCGAGCTGCCGTTATCAATCAGCATTTTGGTGACAACAAAGTTGGCCACGTCCGTCGTCACTACCATCGGACAATCGGGCTTCTCGGCTAAACCCTCCGGATTCTATATTGGGATCCTTTCGCTCTCGTTGAACTCTATCGAGCACCCCTCGATCCCGTTGACCAGTTGGGGGCAATCTAAATCCTCGAGGGCAAACTGATCATACCGGAGCTTCCTGCCTACTCTTTTGCGTGAGGATTGGGTGTCTCCCCCCGCTGGCCCATGGCGATCATGAGGATTGTGCCTTTTGTGGGGTGATTTCCACTCATGGGTCTCTTTCCCACCTTCTTCGAGGGCTCTGGATGTCTTTGGGGACTTTGCTTCCTGGGGGATCTCGACCTATTTTGATGGACTAGGGAAGCTTGAGTGTCGTAATATTCTAGCTTCTTGACGAACTCTTGGAGCTTCCTGCCATGAATCAATATCTCGATCTCATCTTGCAGAGTATAGCAATCCTTCGTGTTGTGCCCATACTGTCCGTGGTAAGCACAATACTTCCCACTCCTCCTAGCTCTCCTCCCCTCGAGTATCCTCTTAGGCGTTGAAAACGCGTGGCACCCGAGAAGAGTGAAAATTTCCGCCGGAGTCTTGGTGAGGGAGGTACAATCCTTGTGCTTTCTGGTAGGCTCCTTTTTCTTCTTGCCCCGGAAGTTTTCTTCCCGAGGCTTGGTGCTTCCTTCGCTCTTGGCCTTAGGAGGATGCTTTATCATGTTGAGCTCCTCCACCGCCATGTACTTGGAGGCCAGCTATTGGATCCAGGTGATGGTTCGGGGGGCTTGCATGATATGGCCTCCGCGCAGCTCTCATTCTTCAGTGCTTGGTATAATGCGTGCCTTACGAACGCAACTCCGACATCTTCCACCTTGAGGAGCTCGTTATTGAATCGTTTCATGAGAGCCCGCAGGCTCTCTCCTTCCTTCTGGATGATCCCATACAAGTATGTATGGGATAGCTTGGTAGATATCTTGGTAGCAAAATGATTCATGAATCGGTTTGCCAGTTCTTCGTACGAAGAGATGGACTGTGGTTCCATCTTCTTGAACCATGTAAGGGCAATCCCCTGGAGGGTAGTGGAAAAGAGGCAAGCCATACATGCTGGTTGCTACCCCCACTACGTCATCATAGTGGGTTAGGTGTTCCATTGAGTTCGTAGTGCCGTCATAGCGGGGTAGGCTAGTGGGCATGCATTCGTTAGGAGCTAATCGCGATTCCACGATCTCCAAGATGAAAAGGGACCTCTCCAACCGGTGGTTATAGGGAGGTAAGTACCGCTTAGCATCCACTCTAACGCTCCTCTCCCCTTCGCGTCATCTTGAGAGATGCTCAATTTCAGCGTGCAGTTCGCTGACCTATTGGCGCATGCGGGCCAACTCCTCCGGCCCCTCCTCCCTTCGCGGGGTGGGTGGTGATCACCAGTCTTAGACCTGGCGGGAGCATCCACGGCATTATGTCTATGAGGGACCCGGCAGGTGGCATGGTTACCGGACTCGGCTACTTCTTCCCAGTGGGAATGTCGGTAGCTCCCATCGAGCGGCAGTGGCTCCGTGAGGGAGCGGGATGTTCGCAACGGCGGGAGCCTCTACCTCGTTCGGTGATGCAGATAGTCCCCGGGACAATAACCGAATCAGAATTTGGTCGTCGTAGGCCCCCAGCAGCTGCCTGACGCGGCTGATGGGGAGGGTGACTATATACTCCGCTTGCTGCGTATCCACTGCATGGGCCGATAAGGGGTCATGGGAAGGACCCACCCCGGGACTTGCAGGCGGTACGGGGGCAGTGTGCCCCTTGCCTTCATCTATCAAGTTGACGGCTTCACCTGCCCATTGAGTCACTTCGGGAGGGTCACGATTGCCCCTCTTCGATAAAGTTCCGGACATATGAGTTTGTTGTGTATTCACCATTTTTCCTTCTTTTTTCTAAAAATCACCTCTCAAACAAGATTAGGCCCTCCTTCTAGCGCCGAAATGATGCGGTCGGTTTCTGGTTCGACCACGTTTCTTGGTGTGATAAACTCCGAGATGATCTTGCTAGTGGCCCACCTATCAATGAGGGAGAAACGCACGTAAGACTAGCCGATTTTGCCCCGACGTAGGCTGTCCGACGCTCAAGTCAGTATTTGGAGAAGATGATGAATAGTGTGTGAGAAGCTTTCTTGCTTATTATGAATGTGAGAATCTTAGGATTTCCTTACCCTTAGGTGGAGAGCCGGTGGGGTTTTTATAAGAGAGTGAGGAGCCCAGATTTGACATGGTTGGTAGGGACTGGTCATTTTCATAATAAGAGTCGTACTGGCATGTGCCTTTTGTCCCCTCCGTGATTCCCATTAGCAGCTGCTCTCACTTCTCATTAATACGGGGTCTTGATGGCAATCAATGTGTATCTTGGGCATTTATGACCAAGGATTGTATTTATGACTTAACATTTAGGCGTTGGAGACTGATGGGATGGACCTATGTGCCACTAGGGCGCGTTAGGTGACGGTAGGTTGGACCTGTCAGTGATCACCAGCTAGATTCATCCCGGTTGGATGTTGAGCCATGCAATGGCTAAGTATGGGATCCTATCTTTGATATGAGCGCGTTCGAGGGCTCCCTTATGCCAATAAACTCCCCGTTCCTTAGGAAAAGGGCAAGATGCCTTTGAGGGCCGTGGGTTGCCTCCAGGGTCCCCGAGACAGCATTCTTGTGCCTTGAGGTGCTTTCAAGTGCGGCTAGCTTGTGAGCTCCTTCGAGGACCATCATCATATCGAGGGCGTCAACTCCTCCCTTAGGCTGTATTGTTGTAACATCCCAATTTTTATAAATATGAAATAGGTACAATAATACTAACTAAAAACCATTTCCTATGAAATACAGGCATAGAAACCAAACTTCTGTAGTATGTGTGTCTAAAAACTGAAACAGTCATATTTGTACATATAAAAATTGAAACTTTGTATGTTGTATACCTAAATATAAGATCAAAAATATAAATATAGAATATATATTAATTAAATTCGAAATTAATTATAATAATATAGTAGGGTTATTTTATTCTATTCCATGTGTTGGGACACTTGTATTTATAAAATTTAAGAAAAGATTAAGATAAGATTAGATAAGATTTAGATAAGATTAGACAAAGATTTGGATAAGATTTAGATAAGATTTAGATAAGATTAGATAAGATTATGATAAGATTAGATAAAGATTTGGATAAGATTTAGATAAGATTATGATAAGATTAGATAGAGATTTGGATAAGATTAGATAAAGATTTGGATAAGATTTAGATAAGATTAGATAAGATTTGGATAGGATTATGATAGGATTTGATAAGATTAGATAAGATTATGATAAGATTGGATATGATTAGATAAGATCATGATAAGATTTGGATAAGATAATAAGAATGAAAAAATGACATAAAGAATATAATAATCCTATTTCTTGCAACAATTGCTATAAATAGGAGAGCTTGAACCCCATTTTCATCCCACAACACACACTAAATCCCGCCTAAGACACACCCACCCACACTAACCTTGCTTTGAACATTCAAAACACTCCATATTTATAAAATATCTCCTACCCATATATATACACACATAAACCCTTCTTTTTACATACATATATACCTATTAGCCTTCTATATATCCCCCTATTTCCTCAAACACTCTTGAGAAGGAGGGTCCCAAGTCGATCTAGTCAAACCAAGTCTATAAACTTGATAAGCTCCTAAGGTGAGTGCCTTTTACATTCCTTGCTGGGGCAATGAACTATATGCTATAAATATTATTATTTGTATAGCCTACCCTATCGTATTTCTGTTATCCGATCTTTCTAAAATTATATCTTGCTCCTCGCGTTTCAACAAAATGTTTCTCCAAATTACAAGTCAAGTTATGTCCGAAATATTGCATTATCTGATATTGCCAGTTGTATCTGTTTCAAAAGGATTTTTGACACCTTTGGGATATCATATTTTAATTATATTTCTATGTATCCCGGGTGAAAAAAAACAAGTTATTGCTTTATCAACAGTTTGTGAGCCATATCTGTTCTGTTATATCTGTTTACCCTTGGGGACGCCCTTGGGAAGTTGGGCCCAGGTACTTATAAGGGGAATTCTATCGGGCGGTACGGACCGTCGATGGAACCTTTTATATGATACCATTCCGTGAAACCAATTTCTATATACAGCCGGAGGATGACTGTAGTAGGGATTGGAGCGATGTATTGTACGGACGCGTGATACATCTCCGTTCAGTTTAATGTCGAGGTCGCTCCTTGACGAGGGAGGCATAAGGGTTTCTGTTATCTTTATCTGTTTTGGGTAGTTATAAGGTTGGAGATTCCGTTCATGGCTCACTATCCGTCTTGTTCAGTTTGTATGTACGCTCTTCATTCTACAATGCATTTTTCCGTGATTTATTACTTTATTGATTTTATGGATCTTATTTTATGCATATATACTTATCTATATTTGGCCTCACTAAGTCATTTGGACTTAACCCCTTGTTTCTTTCTGTTCATTGCCTCAGTTTCAGGAAATTAGATTGAGGGAACTCCGTTAAGGCGATCGGTGTGTTACAAGTCATTAGTATATAGGCCTTTATTTTGTATAAAAGATTCGCTAGTTAAATGGGAAACAGAATCTTGCTATTTAAAGTGTTGTACTTTGATAGATTATTACCATTTAATTCTATGCATGTCAATTGCGAGTCTATTTTATCGCAATTTTGTTATTGGATAAAATAAGTATGCAAGTATCGGGTACCACTTGAAAAAAATAAGCACTCAGCATGACCGTTGAGTGAGCCCTACTCGTATAGGAAGATCCTAGCGAGGGGGGTGTCACAATTGTCGTATGAAGGCATTTATCGACGTGGCACAGTGAGGTGGCACCTGACTCATCATAATCGTATGCATTAAATTTGATATATCATAAGATAGATATATATATATATATATATAAAAGATAAACAATTCATATTATGTGGATGATAAATAATAAATTTTTATTTCAAATAAAATAAATAAATGTTTTAATGGATATCACACCTTTCACTACACGATAAAACAGGAATTTTGATAAATTTTTTTTACGGAATATTCCACCGAAAAATTTCGGCAAAAAATCTGTCAAAAATTAAAAAATAAATAAATAACCTTAATTTTTCAAAATTCGGCAAAATGTTGGCCGAAAATTCCACAAAAAATTAAAATAAAATTTAGAAAGTGTTAATTTTTCAATTTTTAAATAAATCAAAAATCTTAGTTTTTGTATGCTACATATATAATATTTATATATAATTGGAGAAATATTTATAATAACCTTATTATTATTATTATTATTAATACTACTACGACTAATATATTTTTTTTTTGGTAATTATTAATTGTGGGAGACATTGCTCTCGCAATTCCGAGGGATGGAGCATTAAAGGTTACTCCCCCTTCCAACAAGTGCGCTTCGCAACATTATTACTACTACTACTACTACTACCACTACTACTGATCAGAAAAAAATATGTAACGATTGGTTATAAATTTTACTAAATTAAAATAAATAATTTGATAATTTAACGTCAAATTTAATGCAACTATGAGTAAATAATAATGTAATTATAAAATTATTAAATTGATAATTTCTGACATACATATTAAGTATAGAAAAAGAAAAGATATAACTAAAATATACCAATAGTCCAAATGGCAAGAGCCTGGTTTGCCAACCAAGTGGCAAGCGTTTGACTCCTAGTGATTGCAAAGTATCGGATGATTTTGGCCGCATGTGGCTTCGATATATCTACACACGTGAGGGAGGGGTGGAAGTGACCTTTGTTCGATTCCCAGGTCAAACCATTGGAACTTTATTTTAATATACCGAAAATTGATTCAATTAAAAAAAAATATAAAAAAATAATAAAATTTTGGTAGATAATTTCGTTGAAAATTGATTTAATTTACAAAAAAAATCTAATCAAAAATAATTTCAAATTCGAATAAAATTCCACCAAAAATATTTTGGAGGAAAAATTCCGCCGAAATTGAAAAGCAACGAAGGATACTCCAGCAAATTTGTTCTGTTGAAATTACTTCTTTTGGGTAGGATTCCGCTGAAAAATCCATGAAAATTTTCTTTTTTTCTTGTAGTGTTTGTAACTTAAAAAATATAAAAATAATAAATAAACATATATGAACTAAAGTGTTATCAATAAAAGTGTGTGATATCTATGTATTTCTGTTTGTGTGTGTGTGTACTTGTTGTAAATAAGTAGATTAAATATAAAAGATATTACTAAATCATATATGCACAAATTCAAGTATTGAGTTAATTACAGTTGAATATTAATTATTTGCTATTGAATAAGATACTTGAATACTCATATCGAACATGAATATTCAAATACTTAAAATTGAATTGAATTTTAAAAAAATTACAATTGGATACTGATATATCTGATAGCCATCTGATATCTAACGGATAGAATATGAATATTGGTTTAAATATCCGTCAAGATCTGTATTTGCACCAATATTCGATAAAACTGAATGGGTACGGATATAAAAACAACATATTCGATTCGTTTAGCATTTGTTTATACCCCTACTCACTGCCATAATTTTGTCTTCCATTAATTTTCTCTATCATGGCCACTAATTAGTCTTGAAATCCGATCCTTACCTTAATTTCTTTTTTTTTTTGGTTGAAACCCTACCTTAATTTCTGTTAAACTTGTTACTATATGCTTCTTCAACCATTTAATAATTTATAATTTTTGGAAGTGAGCTGTAAATGTATATTAATCGAAATAGTTAGACGTAGAAAAATATCTTGTTAATGGGATTATATAAAGAGAAAGATATCATAAAATTGCATCGTTAATATTGAATTAGGTAAATCAAATGGACAAGAAGACAAAAGTAAAGCTAGATTAGTTTCTTCCCAAGTTGAATGATTGTACAGATCTTCGGAATTTGAAGTTCCTTAGGGCTTGCACAATGGGAGTTATATAAATCGTCAAGAGGGAAAAGTGGGAGAGAAGAATTTGTTGGGAAGGGGTAATATTGACAATAAAAAATATTTGCTCTGGCAAGAGGAAAATCACTCTAGTGTTGGGTGTTGTCAGCAGCTTTATGTTATGTATTTGCGCGGGTTCTGCTAGCTGACTGCAAATCGCAATCTTTCTTTAACCTTGCAATGTGAAAGAAACTTGGCCAAAATGACCTTTTGAGTTTGCATTTAAGAAACCAACCCTCAAAATATTTTTCTTTTTCTTTACTTTTTGTTTCAGTTTGAATTTATGATGTTGCACATATTAGGACAATTAAGTGTAGTTTTTTTTTTCTATAATCAATTTGAGAAACCCTATATATGTCAACCAAAAAGACACCCCCGTACACAGACGCACATACTCACTTAAGGGAAAAGTGGGAGAGGACAAGAGGGTTCGAGAACTCAAGACCTCACTAGTACCCAATCTGAACCTCCATCACTCGGTTTTAAGTCCAGTGGTGACAATTAAGTGTAGTTAAAAGATAAAAATTTGAACAGAAGTTGAATTGTAAATAACTTAACTTGCAAGAGCAAGAGTTATGACTGTGCCATCACAAAAAAGGACTATCATTCAGGTTCATAGCATAAGCGGTTTAACCTAATTGCTTAAGCCATATCATTCTTTTCTAGCATAATCACTAAAAAAATTGGGCCGTCACCATAAGGACGGCCTTAGGGCCCATCACTTAAGAGATTCAACCTAATCGCTCAAGCTAATATTCTTTTTAAGCATAATTGCTTAAATGGCTACCAAATAGTTTAAGCAATACCATTATTTTTCTTCATAATTGATTAATCTGTATCCTTTTCTGTAACGACTGGGCTGTCTGAGCCCATTGCTTAAATGGCTACTCAATCGTTTAAGCACTATTGTTATTTTTCTTCGTAATTTGCTTAGCCGGCTTGAACTGTTACATTTATCAATTATCTATTAGAAAATATTGACATAAATTCTTCATATATTTTGTTATAATATATTCATGATATCTATATTATAAAAGATTATTATGTTCATTATATAGAATTGATATCTATATTACAATGATCATTACAAAAGATCATTGTAATACATTCATGATGCCTATATCATAAAAAATTATTATGATTATTATATCAAATTGATATCTATATTATATTGATCATTACAAAAGATCATCGTAATATTTTCATAATATCTATATTATAAAAGATTATTATGATCATAATATAAAATCAATGTCTATATTACAAAAGATCATTATGATCATTATATAGAATTTATGCCTGTATTACAATGATTATTATAATAGATCATTATATATGAAGCCATACACAAAGAATCTAGTACTCGTTCATATACAAGAAATTGAGTGAGTTAATCAAAATGGCGACAAAGTATCCATATCCTCCGTGCGTTGGTACTGGATGCGGGAGGATTGATGGAAGCCGAAGTAAATACAAAGAGACGTGGCCTGAACTAGTCAAGGTGGGCGAAAAAGAAGCCATCGCCACAATCACTCGAGACAATCCAACGGTGACCGTTGTGACTCTCCTCGCTCGTCAACCACATATCGAAGATTTCTGTTGCAACCGAGTGTGGCTCTTTGTTGATAAGGATAATGGTAAGGTTGTGGAGGTGCCAGCGGTTGGATAGAACAATCATGGCTATGGGAAATTAGAGAAATGTTTGATCCGTTTAAGTAAAGTTCTAATGCAGTTCTAGGACTTTGTTGTTCGGAATAAATACATAAATAAATAAAAGTGAATATATATAAAGAGTTTGATGATTAAATTTTCTAGTGGTCTGCTTGAATTCTTTTTCCGCCTGAATTTTTATCGTCACCGAGTACATATGATTAATGATAAGTTTCGTTTTTGTTTGTGTTTTCCGCAACAGTATTATTCTTTTCATATTATTGTTGGAAGTCTAAGTTAAATTTACAAGAAATAAATATATTCTAGAAGGCTAAATTGTGTGTGCTATAAAAGAAAGGGAACTGAAGTGTATGAATAAAGGTTGTAAACGGGTCAGAAGTGGATTTCATTTAACAAATTTGAATTTGAATTTGGTTACCGATTTAGATACTAAATTAGTTTTTTAACCCATGCCTTGCATAGAATGATAATTGAAAATTAAAAGATTTTATATTTAATTTAAGATATAGTATATATAAAGAAAATCTTTTATATATTACAAACACAAAATAATTGACAAAAAAATATATTGAATACAATTCAATAATTGAAAGAGGAAAAACACAAGAATATTTCATATAAATTTGACTTGTTTTTATCAAACCATATATGACAAGAGTTGCATAGTTTTCTCATATTTGTCAGCATGGAAAAATATTCATATTTCAAATTAAAAACTACTGTGAATATTGTGAATAGGATACTATAATTTTGACATTCATTTTTTAAAATTTTATCTAGAAATAATTCTATATGAAAACTATTATAAATATTGTACCATATACATACAAAAATTAGAATCCAAAACTACTACAAATATTGTAATTAGGGCACTATAATTTGTCATTTTATTTTATCTTTTTTTATAAAAATATTTTGTGGAAATAAATGATAGGTAAATATAGTATTTCAATACTAAAGAGAATTATAAATATCAGAAATAAGACACTATAAATATATATTAATTTTGTCCTTTTATTTGAATGAAAATATAACGTCTTATTCTAGAATTTGGGTAAATATTGAATTCTTTTAGATAACTATTACTAACCATATATGCAAACAAATTCAAATGCAAATTATTGTAATTTCGCATTTGCCAAAATAGAGCATACTGATACTATGCATATGGGTGTACACATGGTGGATACACAAAGAAAATCTTAATGAAGAAGATTTCACTGGCCTCAAGGTTTTTGAAATATGATATGTTAAATTTATCAAAGAAAGGAGATACAAGTTATTTATAGAATATTTTTCGATATTGATAGAATACTTAAGTTGAGAAAAATATTTCACAAGGAAAAAAAGTATTAAAAAAAATTATTTTCAAACATATGTGTATTTTAAATATATTTTTACAAAAATATAAAATGAGATATTTAAAATGGAGGATCCCCATAAATAAAAATGAATCAATTAATATTATATAGAGAGAGAAATAAAAATATTGAAATATGAAAAGCAATAATTATATAAGAAATTGTAACTTGTGAAACTTAAAATGAGACTAAATATGGAAATATGTTATGTTGTCAAAATGAATGAGACTAAATATGGAAATATGTTATGTTGTCCAAATGAATAAAACTAATTTATCCACATCAATACCACATGGCCAAGATACCAAAATAGGGACACCACACCATTTTACTTTATATATCCCAATATTTACCCATGCGTGGCTATGGGGAATCAATTTTTATTTTATAAAATAAATATACTAATATAATATTTTTAATCTAATTTCATATGATCTGGAAAAAATATTATGTAAGTTCTTTTTATAGTTTAAAGAGTTAGCTATTGTTGGACGAATACATAAATATTTAGTAAGAACAAATACAATTTTAGAAATTTCTCTTTGACATATTTATACTTGTAATTATGATCCAATCATAATATCAATAGAAGCTTGCAAAAAGATTTACATAATTTATTATAGATTTTGACAATAAAATTAGGTTAGGATGTTACATAATTAATTTAAATTATTTTTTGACTTATAATTATTATGTATGTTTAAAGCTAAAGAATATATTATAATTTATGGGGATATATTGGGATTGAAAAAATTAAACAAAACTATTCCAATTTGGATTTAAAAAAAAAAAGCCTAATAATTTCAAGTTTGAAAGAAGTTGATTATATATATGCCATGTGCATAGGAGATATCAAAAAAGCATAATAATTAACTATTACTTAATGCATGTAAATTCATCATCTTGTCAATCTATTTTAGATTAATCAAACAAAAATGAAAAAGAAGAAAACTTCTATTCAACAACTCTCTATGGCTCGATAATATGTATTTATTGAGGTCAAACATTTTGACACATAAAGAGACATAATAACAGAAGCACCTCTTGATACATAAATACATAATTGAGTGAAAAAATAATAATGTAAATGGTACAAACACCAAATGTATTTTATGTCAAGAATGACATATTGAGAAGATATATACAAAATTATCAATTGATTTCCAAAACTACGTAATACATGTCAATAATATGAAGTAAGCTGCTCTTATCATGAAATAATATGAATAGCGAAAAGAAAATTAATAAAGTTTATCATTAGAGAGAGAAAAACTAAGACGAGACATGAATATTATGATAATATTGCCTCATATAATATGTTTTTTGAAACAAAAAGAAAGATGAAAATTTTCAAAACTCAACTTTGGCACGCATTAGTAATTTCTCAAAATGTGAATTGGAGTATCATGATCAAAGATTATCCTATGCTTTTGAATACATCTCTAGTTGAAAAAAAAAGCTTAATTATGATAAATCCAGCTTAGGGGTAGCGGGAAGATTAGGTGAGGTATTATGAAAGGCAAAAGCTTTAGACTATATAGACTCAAAAGAGAACGTTTTTAATGAAAAGTTAGGAAAGCAATTAAAGATAAAGACATTATAGGGAGAGATTAAGTAGTTGATATCGATTTTGAGGGAATGATTGACTTAGTTATTGTGCCACAAATTTTAAAAAAAATTATATGAAAAATTATGGAAAAATTAGATGAATTTAAATAATTATGGAATATGGAGCAAATTATAGGTTGTCTTGGTAAGAATTAGTGCATTGTAAGAATAAAAACATGAATGTGACATTAATTAGTGGTTTGAATTGCTAGATTTCATGTATAACTCTATAAATACAATGACTCGAAAATGTATAATTTACTATAATGATAATAACCAAGTTCATATACAAAATTAGAAAGCCAGACATGAAAAATACAAATAATAAGGCATTTTTTCTCAATATAAAGAATGGTACAAAATGTATATAATACATTCAATTATTTCAATTAACTACTTATCAAAATAAAATCATGTGCTAAATTAAGATGTATTAGAAAATTATTTTGTAAGTTTTTTCATAAAATTAATTTGGGGTCACTTTTATGTTTATTAGAGAGAATATTAAATTTTTATATTTTATTCTTCAAATGTATAAACTCATCTTCAGTATTTACATAAATCTAACGACATTATAAGTGTATGATTTTAACATACACACTCAGAAAACTAAAGGAAATATTTTTAGATAATGATATCATATATAATTTAACAAAAGTAATTGGGCAGAGGAAAAAGTATTAAAAGTATATGTTCAGGCACATGTGTATCTTAAGCATTTTTTTACAAATGTATAAAATAAATGATATATCAAAAATAAGGATTTTTAAATATGAAAAATAATGATTTATGAAGTTAAATGTGAAAAGACTAAGCAACAATCAAGGATATCATCATTAAAATCAATGCAAAAGTTATCAGATTGAGAAACATATATACACACACACACACACACACACAAAATCTAAAGATTTGCGCTAATTGATAAATAGTTAATAACAGAAAAACTAATCCATGGATATAGTTATAAATTATATTTAAGAAAATAATTAAGTGTAAGGAGTAATTTAAGGAGTTAAAGATATATTGCTTGAAAATATTGGTATTGTATAATTTTAATTAAGGAAAGATTTTAATGTGAATTAGAATCTCAAAGTGTAAATATGGAAAACATCTTATATGTCAAAATAATGAAAGAACAACTTGGCCACCTCATTATCCACACAAGCAAGAGATTGACACCTAAAGTGGACATCATTTTAAAAATATATATTAGATTAGATAAGGCGTAATTTTTTTTTTGTTTTGATAATCAGATAGGGCGTAATTTAAGAAGTTAAAGATATACTCTTAAAAATAATGGCATTAGATAATTCTAATTATGGAAATATTTTAATGTGAATTAGACAATCAAATGTAAATACGAAAAATGTCTTATATGGCAAAATGAGGAAAGGATAACTTGTCCAACTCATTATCCATATAAGCAAAAAATGGACACATAAGGTGAACATCATTTTAAATATAGAAAAAATTATATATAACCCCCCTATGGTTTCAAAATAGTGCTGAAAACCCCTTTCGTGGTTTAAAAATATGCAAAAAAAACCCCTGTATTTTTAAAAATCCTGCACACTTGCCTACTCCGTTAGTTCAAAGTTAACGCTGTTAAAATTATGTAAGAATGCCCGTTATACCTCTTTTAATAGGAACCATTGGATCTTAACTTAATAAATGAACGGTCTGGATTCATGTTTGAATATAAAAATATAATATTTAAATAAAAAATATAAATTAAATATATTTATATATAAAATATAAAATATACATATATAAAATAATTGAAATACAAATAATATAAAATTATAAAGACACACACTAAACACATAAAAAAGAAGAAAGGGTGAAGAAAAGGGAGTAAGGATGAAGAAGTAGTAGAAGAAGAGAGCAAATTGAAATTTTCATAAATTAGAGGGGTTTATTTGTAACATTAGATCAATATATTTAAAATTATGAGAAAAGGGGTATAAAGGTCAATATACTTGCATTTAAAGATGGAAAAAGTTTTAATTTCGCAAATCAAGCGCATGTGATGCACTCTCCGTTAACTCTGGACGGAAGGGGGGTTTTGTGTAGGTTTTTCAAAAATACGGGGTTTTGTTTTTCCATATTTTCAAACCAAGAGAGGGGTTTTCAGCGCTATTTTGAAACTATCAGGGGGGGGGGGGGGTTATATGCAATTTTCCCTTAAATATATATATACTAGTTTTTTAACCCGTGCAATCATTGCAAATTAGAAAATTTTAGTATATTTAATTTAAGATATAACATAAATAATAAAACTATTATACTGATATTACAAATGCAGAATGCTTAACCAAAAAATTATTAAATACAATTTAATTATTGAAATAATAAAAACATAAGATTTGAATTCATTAAAAACAATATTTAATTAATTCATTCTTTGCACGAATGAAATATGTGTAACAAAATTTGTGAAAAACTTTTAATTGAAAAGGTGTAGTAGGTATGGAAATTAAAGTAAGTATAAAAGAATATAAACTATGAAAATAAATAACAAATAATAGGTCACATTTTCATTTTAAATAAAGTGTTCCAAAAGTAATTTATCATAATACATATTCTTGTAAGATATTTTACAATTTTTTTAACATATAAAACTTATTATTAACTTTAAATGGATTTGTAATTGTCACAACCCGGAAAAATATCTTTTATTTTATTAAAATAAATAATAATTTTCACATAAAATTTGTACAAAATACAAAAGTTACAATTTTCACAAAATACAAAAGTAACTTTATTAAGTAAAATGCTTCAAAACACCCATAATTTCCACTACATCCCTCAAACGTCTCCGCTCATTTCTGTCTAAAAAAAATGGAAAAGAGGAGTCAACGCGACGGTTGAGTAGAACTATTACGCAATTACATAAGGTGCAGGTGAGTAAAAACACATAATACTCCCTGTTCGTCACATACAGTGACGTAATGCCTTATAACTCCCACCACGATCAATTAATCCAACCAAGTCACTCCGCGATTCCACCAATCCCAACTGAGTTACACCAGTGGTCATATCCCGGGTATACGCCGAAGGCTACGACCCACTCTCACATGGAACACTCCATCCATATGAGGAGGGATTAGGAGATGGAGGGCTGGAATACTTAATACCTGCATCTCCGATAGAATGTCCCGGCGGCACTCAGCCACATCTATTCCACAATATTTCGGGCCCAACCCGTAATTAAGAAATAATTTCTCATAAAACATGTATCTTATCAAAGCATAAATAATCATACCATGTTCATGCATGTACCTTTATGAAAGTATAATAACATAAAAACAATTATCATGATATTAACATGTATAACAAATAATTTGAGGCATAAAATCATAAAATGTGAACATAGGCACTCACTTGGTATTTGACCATTATTTTGGTAAATCCAAGTTAAAGCCTTGTTTATAAAAATAATCTAAGATCATGTTGTCTAAACTACTTATGAGAAAGGTAATAATTCTACCTTCAACTAATTTTAGGGATAAAAGAGGGTATATAAAGGGCTATATGGAAGGCTAATAGGTATATATGGATGAAAATAGAAGAGTTTGTATATATATATATATGTGTGTGTGTGGGTGGAAAATAGAATATAAAAAAGAAGTGTTTTGGGTGTTAAAAGTAGAAGTAGAGTGAGGATGTGTTTTTAGGCGGGATTTTTAGGGGAGAGAAGGGTGGGATTTTGGGATGAAAATGGGGTTGGAGTTGGGATCTATTTATAGAGGAGAAAAGAAAAAATAGCTAATATTATAACAAAATAAATAGATAACCATACATGTTATATGGACATTAATATATACACATCACTATATTAATTACCTAGTATATATATATATTTATGTATGTGGTCATGTAGGTGTATATGTAGATATATAAATCACCACTAGTCTATATATGTGGGTGTGTGTGTGGATATATAGATATAGAAATCACCACTAGGTGATATATGGATGTGTGTGTATATATAGAGATATAATTTACCACTAGTATATATATAGATGTGTGTGTGTATAAGTAGATAGATAAATCACCACTAGTATGTGTATGGATGTGTGTATATGTAGATATACAATTTACCACTAATATATATATATATGGATGTGTGTGTGTGTGCGTAGATATATAATTTACCACTAATATATGTATTAGAGGAGATATTCTTGCAAAACAATTATAAAATATACTAAAACTCTAGACTTTATATTTGTCGTTTAATTAAATTCCAAAAATTAGGGTTATAAATAATTAAAATTCAAAAATTATACATATAAAATCAGAAAATATATTATTGTATTTATAAAATTTAAAAATTGTATAATTTATTTAGAAAATTCGAAAATAAAATAAATACAGGTTTAAAATATTTATTTAAATAAATTTTTCAAAAATAATAATCACAATTCAAAATTAATTCTATAAGGTCTAAATTATAAAGTAATTTTTAAAGAATAAGATTTCAAAATCATAAAGATTTTAGGAATTAAAAGATTTTATATCAAATATTTTACATGTTTCAAATGCTAAGAAAATAAATGAAGGAAGAGTCTCATTTTATACAATGCATGTAGTGTAATGCACAATTATTCACAAAAAAAATCACATATTCACACAATAATAGTCACATAATGGAAATAAATCCTAAGTAAAATATTAATAATAACAATGGAAGTTACTGGGTCGTCGCAGTAATAATGTAGGAGGAATACTTTTTACATCATAAATATTATTAATTTTTAAAAAAATTATTTATAACTAAATAAGGAAATAAGTATAAATTGCACCAGTTGAGTGAAAATAACTTATTCACCTCATTATCCACATAAAAAATAGATAAACCGCATTATCATCAAAATAAATAAACAAATAAAAATAGATATACAAAAAACAAAAACAAAAAAAAAAAACAGAGAACATAAGTGAAATGAACTTACCACAAAATCAAGCGCTATAATTGTTCCTTTCAATAAAGACTTTAAATTTTCTTGCAAATCTCACCTTGTTCTAAGTCATACAAAAATAATAATAATTATTAGAAGTAAATATAAACAATGTAATAGATTTTAAGAAAATAAATTATCACTTTCCAAGAGATGATAGTATGGGGATGGTACGAAATTTATTTGATGTGTCTGTATTTAAATGTAATTTTGAATTCTTTTTAGTATAAACTAATTTAATGGACTTCGTATGTAATTTACTAAACTAAATTAATTGTAATCTAAATTGATAAATAAAGTTTATTGAAAATGAACCACTAAAATTATCAACTACACAATCCATGTGCATAATTTGATTGATCATACTTATGGCAAAACATTAGACAATACAAAGAGGTTTACTGTAGATGATTACTGTAGACAATTTATTTGAATTTATTTATGCCATATACATAACTTATTATTATTATTATTATTATTATTATTATTATTATATAGACGTACATATAGATAAGAGATGGTATATGCATGCATGCATTTGGGGAAATTATGGCATATAAATAAATCTATTATTATTATTATTATTATTATTATTATTATAGAGACATACATATAGATAAAAGTTGATATATATGTTTAATTGGAAAATGTGGCCAAATTCATATGTAATGACTAACATAAATTTACACCAACATTAAGGAATCTGAGAGTTTAAAATAGTAATTATGATAATGAGTTTAATCATATAAATATAAAACATTCTGTTTAATTTGGATGGCTAGGGATTTTCCAATGCCAGTATCCATCACCCACATCCATGGTTGAAATTAGCCAAGCCACTTTAGCTATAGAAAAAATTTGTGACTAATTGTTTAGCCACGGATTTGTTGCCCAAATCGGTGGCTAAATGCCATTTTTTTTGTAGTGAGGCTTGTGTACAAGGAAAAGATAGCCATTGAAAATTTGTGGCCACCGATTTAAATTAGCCACGAATAATCCCTAAAATTTTTAAAAATTTTAAAGTAGCCACAGATTTTCCATGTCTAATTTGTAGCTAAATTGTATGTGTGTATATATATCATACTTATAAATTTTTCCCCAACTCCTCCCTCCCTCACCAAGGTAAACCCTCCCCACCCCAACTCCCCCTTCTCTCTCTCTCTGTCTCTCTCTCTCTTAGATGACAACCCTTTGCACAAACTTGGTAGCCCATCTCCCCCCCTCCCCCCGCCCCCCCCCACTCGTCAGCTAGGTGGCGGGACCCTCCCCGACTAGGCCCCATTTCCCCCCTACCCCCACCCCTCACCCCCTCCTCCCCCACCCCTAATTATGTTTTTCTTTCTTTTTTTAATTTTATTTGGACAATTAATCTAACAATCTTTTTTTTTTTTCCAATTTTGTTAGGTTTCATATATTTTTCAATTTCTTGAAAACCCCTAAAATGAAGGAATATTTTAAATTTGTAGTGAATATTATTGTATTTTTATATTATTGATATGTTAACAATATGTTTTAAATTTGTAGTTAATACTAGGGTGTATTATTGATGCGTTAGTATATACATGCATTAGGGAATCTTTGTGGCACCCCCCGCTGGGAGTCACATGTACGATTGGAGCCCACTAGTGAGCATACTAAATACTCGTCCTCCGACTAATATTTAGTATAATCACCTCAAACAAACATAATCACCTCACTCTAAAATCAACGCGGAAACGATATATAGAACGAAAGAGATTATACAGTTATCATTCCAAAAGTATGAATGAGGCCCAAAACAACACAACTATACCGAATTAGTATACATCTAAAAGGTTACATAGCAAATTTTATACACTAGCTTTGTCTATCGCCCATACCAGTCCTCAATCAAGCAAATAAACTTTATATGAGACAAAGAACAGAAGGAATAGGGGTGGTGAGTTCAAATGACTTAGTGATGCTGCATACATATATACAAGAGAGGCAAAACTATTAAACAACATACTTAAATCAAATATACATAATTTTCTTATGTGCAATAGAAACACTTATGTCAAAATACATATCATACTGTAAAACATATTTTGATCATGAAATGGTGAGCTTAGCAGACATATCTCCAACCTTATGATTACCCAAAATAGATAAACCATAACAGAAACCCTTAATTATGCCTCCTTTGTTGACAAGCCACCACTACATCTGACAGATAGATGGTGTACCACGTGTAATGTCCCGGAACTTCCTACTATTTTAGGATTTATTATATATTATGTTTCATGCAAAATATTTGATATAAAATCTTTTAATTCCTAAAAGTTTTATGATTTTGGAATTTTATTCTTTAATATTACTTTATAACTTAGACCTTGAAGTATTAATTTTGAATTGTGATTATTATTTTTTGGAAAATTTATTTGAATACATATTTTAGGCTTGCATTTATTTTATTTTTGAATTTTATAAATAAATTATACAATTTTTGAATTTTATAAATACAACCATATATTTTCTGACTTTGAATGTATAATTTTCAAATTTTAACTATTTATAAACATAATTTTCGAATTTTAATTATTTATAAACCTAATTTTCGGATTTTAATTAAATGAAAAATATAAAGTCTAGATTTTAGTATATTTTATAATTGTTTTGCAAGAATATATCCTCTAATACATATATTAGAGGTAAATTCTAGATCTACATACACACACACACACATCCATACATATATTAGTGGTGATTTATATATTTACATGCACACACACATATTCATATATAAACTAGTGGTGAATTATATATCTACTTATACACACAACATCCATATATATATATTAGTGGTAAATTATATCCCTACATATACACACACACATCCATATATCACCTAGTGGTGATTTCTATATCTACATATCTACACACACATCCACATATATAGACTAGTGGTGATTTATATATCTACATATACACCTACATGTCCACATACATAAATATATATATATATATATACTAGGCAATTAATATAGTGATGTGTATATATTAATGTCCACATAGCATGTATGGTTATCCATTTATTTTGTTATAATATTAGCTATTTATTCTTTTCTCGTCTATAAATAGATCTCAACTCTAACCCCATTTTCATCCCAAAATCCCGCCTAAAAACACACCCCCTTATTTATTCTACTCTCAACACCCAAAATACTTCCTATTTATAGCCTATCTTCCACCCATATATATATATATATATATATACAAACCCTTCTTTTTTCATCCATATATACCTATTAGTCTTCCATATAGCCCTTTATATACCCACTTTTTCCTTAATTACATAAGTTAATTTCTAGTGCTAGTTTATCATTTTATTATCATGATATTATGCTTCATTATGCTACTACAAGTTATTAGAAAGTATGTTTCTAGTTATATTTATACTTTATATTCATAGAATTAATATAAAAGCATGTATGTTTATTATTCCAAAATATGCTCTTAGTATGATTTTATATTTATAGTTATAAGCATGGAAGTATGTTCCTTATGTGAAATTATGTGAGAATATATTTATGTGACAATCTTTATTTGTGCATGTTGGGCCCAAATGTGTTATCGATGTGGATGGGGCTGAGTTCAGTCGGGCGGCAATGGGCTTGCCGGTCTTAAAACAGTTCTCGCTATCCATCCCATCTTGCATGGACGGAGTGTTCCATGTATTGGTATTGTTGTAGGGAATTGGCATTATCTCGAGATATGGCCACCGATGTGAACGGATGGAATTGATGTGTACGGATGGAATATGGGGATTAATGATGTGAACGGTTGGAATATTGTATTGTGGGAGACATAAGGGAGTCATTAATAAGTGACTCAAAAGGTAATATTATGTGAAATATTATGCGAGATATTATGACTATGTGCACATGTTATACACAAGAGCACCTTATGTGATTAAGTGAAATTTCTACTCAACCGTTGTGTTGATTCTTCTTTATGTGACCATTTTTAGACAGAAATGAGATAGCGTATCAGAGTGGCGCAACAGAAGCGTTGTAAACCTTTTACGGAATAAAGTTTCTTTTGTATTCTTTTAAAGTCTTGTATTTTGTACAAATTTTATGTGAAAATAATTATTTATACAACTATGAAAGTATTACCGTTGCGCGTTTCAGTCCAACATATTTTAATAAAATAAAAGGGTATTTTTTTCGGGTCATGACACCACGTGCCCGTATAATACACCAATTCAATTCCACTACAAATAACCTCAACTTGTACGTGGAACTAGATCCTGCGGAGTGATATTATGCAAAGAGGGCCCCATCGATCCATTTTGCTTGACAGTCCCTTTTGCTAACCCAGGGCCCAACTCTCCCAAGGGTGTCAATATATCATTTCGGAACAAATACAACTCACATTTCAGAAATGCAATATTTTTTGGATATAGTTTGAGTTATAATTCAAAAAAAATTTCATTAGAAACATAGAGAGTAAAATATAATTTCAAAAATAGTAGCATAAAATGCATATATAACTAACTGGTAAAAATAAATAAAACGAATAACATAAATCTGACAGGATATACAACTATATTTACTTCATATAGTTCAATGTCCCATGAAAGAGAGTGAAAGGCACTCACTTGACTTATTTATATTTTGCTAGTAATTTGAGATGGGTCAAAAGTGTCAATTTGTTCCTCAGATATAATAAGGTAATAGACTAAACTTTAACATATGGCCCAAAATGTACTTACTAAAATACACTAAACCTATACGACTAGGTTTAAAATACTCAGGAGTTTGGATTTTGATTTCAGTTTCTATTAACTCAAAGTACAAATGATATGCTCTCTAGTTCTGAATGTAAAGAAACCGTATTATATACTAAATTTTAGTTCATTCATATATATACAATATCCAAGAGAAAATAAAATAATATATATACATATATATATATCCAAGTTACATATATATATATATATACACACACAAATTGAATATATACATATATATATACTTAGATACATGTTGTGCATAAAAACTAATCATAAATGGCTAGTATATATATGCTTATGAATGATTTTACCATCCTTACTTACACACACACACATATTCATATTTGAAATAATCTTTTGCTTATCACAATTTCTAATTACGTTATTACTCAAGTAAATAATTTAATATCACTAATCCCTTGTGTTTGGGCCCAAAAATATATTTTTGTATAAATTCAGAGTGGACTGATTTTTGGTCCTTTTTTCCATGCCGAAATGAATTAATGAGGCCCTAGGTCACTTCGACACGTGCGGAACAACCCATGTTAGAGGCCCGGGCCGAAATAAATCGTGAGCCTATGGCCCAGTCAACAGAAAACTAGAAAATAGAAAAATTAAAAAAATAATAAAGTCAAAATTCAAACCCCTCACTTTTAGGGGTTGTTGGGAGAAAAATAACATAATAGCTAAAATATAGGCAAACATGCCTAAAATAAAGGCCATGTGCTGCTTAACATTTGAAATTCAAATATAATGGCATAAGTACCATAACCTAGAAGTGAGGACGGCCATCCATTTCGAATAACCAAAGTTTGAATAAGCTAGCTAGCTCCAAAAATAAAAGGATTCAGTTGCAGCTTGAGGCCTATAAAAGGGAGCTAGATTGGACAACATCAAGCATCCAACGATCAATCAATCAACACAACATCACTTCTCTGATTTTTTAGTCTAAATAACAAAAGATTAGCTTTAGTTCACTAGGGTAGCAAAAATTGTTACACGAATGCTTGTAACCATTCCTCATTTGGCTCGAAGTGAGGATATCAATGCACTCATTCTGCAACATCACGAGGTCGTAGCCATCACTTACTCGGATTGGGTCCAGTTCGATGTGAGATATCAATACGACGGATGGTATCCCGCATCCATATGGAGTGCATGCACGAGAAGAAGTACATGCAGAGTCAATCAATGCTCGTCGGAGTTAACGACCTCTGAGTACATCCACACATAGATATGACCGAAGTTATCAATGTGACTGACTTGTAGCTAGAGCTTTTAAGAGCTGCTCAATGCATTTTAGTCATAGATATGGCCCGAGTCATCAATGCATGTGTTTGTAGTCAAGTCTTGCAAAGTCTAAGTGGCAAGTAGCTATCGTCTCTAAATACATTTTCTTTTCAATTTAAGCTTTCTGATCCTTTTTGATTCCTAGAGTACTAAATTGTTAAGTTCTACATTAAATCCTAGGCAAGTAGAACCTTAGGGGTAGTGTTGGCCTACTCTGACTCAATCGTTGTTTGGCATAGAAGTCTTAGGCACATCACATCTTTTCACTTTGAATCATTAAAGATTTCCATTTATGTGTTCTTACACAGTAGCACGCCCATATTCAAAAATAAGAACCCACTTCGAATTTACTATTTTCTTGTCGAACTTAGTGACTTCGAATCCTGGGAAGCCACTTCGGCGTGATTGTCAAAATTTATGCAAAAATCTTGATTAGGTTACTCAAAAGAATATAGATATATATATTCTGAAAACATTTACATATATACATATGCATAAATGAATCGAAAACATATACGTATATATATAGATGCATAGAAACTCTTAAGACATGAATATGTGTATATATATATGTTAAAGTAATCAATGAATGCGAAATTGACAATGAAGTACATGTAATTCATGGGAGAAATAAGGGGGTGTGAGTGAGACTTGGTGGTGGTGTATGTGTATTGATCATAATTTTGTAGTAGAGCCAGACCCACCAAAGGTAAAGTTATGATTTCGATAGATCCAAAAGATAGGAAATTCATTTCGACCGCCGTCCAGTTGTAAAAGGGGACTGTCGTTCCAATGTCGAAAAGCGATGAGTCGAAAAATAAAACCTCAGGCAGACCTAGAGGATGTTAGAGAGGAGGACTTGTTGAGCGAATGGATCGAAAAGATAGAAGAGCTAAATCAGAAGGGCAAGGAGTTGCTAATGGAAAGCGAAATCATGAACTTGCCGTCAGCCAATGTTGATGCCATTCATATGAAATGCAACATGGTATGCACATTCCCTTCTAATATTTTGGCTAACAATGATTCTGAAAAAGACTCAGGAGAAAGCAATGAGGTCTTAGATGATGGTGAGCCCGTGGCTTCCTTCGTGAGTAATTTCGAGCAAGTGATCTAAAAGAGTAAGATAGTCGAGGAGATCAAGGTTCTATTCCAAAAGCTACCGCTAAGCATGGCAAAACACGTAAAGCCCCTCTTCATGGTTGGCCATCTCGATGGCAATTCTACTAGAAGGATACTAGTGGGATGATGGAGCTGTCGTAAAACATCATGCCTCTCCAAACCATGAAGCGCATTGGAAATGAGAAGGCTGACCTCTTGAAAATAGACGTGTTGATTTGTAACTTTGCAAGAGGGAAGGCTGATATCATGGGCATTCTGCCCATCGAAGTCAACATTGGAAACAAAACTGTCACCTCTGCATTTTTTTTTGATAAATGCCAAAACTTCCTACAATGTGTTGTTAGGAAGAGATTGGATCCATTCCTCCATGTGCATCCCGTCAACCTTACATCAGTTCTAAGTGTTTTTGGGAGATGGCAAGAATGAAACAGAAATGGTGAAGGCAGAAGAGAGGTCATTCACGGCCAATGTGAATGTGGTGGAAGCCAAATATTACACCGACAATGTCTGACCCTACAAATTCATCGGACAGGACCAATATGGTCATCCGCTTTGTGCCACTTTGTCTGTGGAACCAGTTAGTCTAGAGGTAAGCAGGCCTTGCGATACTGAGGGAAGGCCACTTTCTATTTTTCGAGACGCTTGTCATGAATAAAGTCGATATAGATGAAATTTTAGTAATTTCGGATAACGCTGGATCAATAATAATAAATGAAACTTTGGCCTTATTGGCCAGAGATCTTTCCAATTATTATAGTTGTAATGCAGATGTAATTTATGAGCACAATAAAGATCTCACTTTGACAGATAATATCACTCTAAAAGAGTAAAGTGCCACTCCAACAAAGCTCGATGACGTCAGAATCCAAGTGCAGGATCCTATCACTGAAAGTGTAGCTTGGAACCGAAAATGATCATAGGCCAACATATGTCAGCCCTTTGCTAAGTTTCGAAAATAAGGAGGCCATGATCAACATAATTAAACAATACAAGGATTGCTTTGCGTGGAATTACGATGAGATGCCCGATCTCAGTAGGGACTTGGTGGAACATCGTATACCCATTTTTTCTAGGTTCACGCCACAAAAACAACCTCTTCAATGCATGTCCAAAGAAGTTTGCATGTTAATCAAAGAGGAAAGCCGGGGGTTGCTTAAGGCATACTTCATCGAAGTGCCCAGATACCCTGAATAGATGGTCAATGTTGTGTTAGTCACAAAGAAGAATGGCAAACTCAGAATTTGCATAGATTTTAGAAATTTGAACTTGGCGTCTCTTAAAGATGAATATACGATGCTAATGGGTGATATGATGATAGATGCAGTCATAGGATATAAATTTCTAACTCTTGTCGATGGCAATACAGGGCACAACCTGATCTTCGTAGCTGAAGAAGACATAATGAAACTGGCATTCCAATACCCAGGGGGCCTTGGTACCTTTCAGTGGAAAGTTATGCCGTTTGGTCTTAAAAATGTTGGGGCTACATATCAAAGAGCTATGAACTGCATTTTTCATGACTATATGAATGACTTCATGAAGATCTAAATTGATGATCTCATCGTTAAGTCTACAAGTTTCGCTCAGCACTTAGAGCATTTAACCTTGCCTTCAAAAGGATGAGGAAATTTCAGCTGAAGTTGAATCCACTGAAATGCATGTTCGGAGTGGCTATAAGCCATTTTCTGAGGTTTTTAGTGCATAGAAAAGGGATCGAAGTGGAAGCAAACAAGAAAAAGGCCATCCTGGCCTCCCAGCCACCTCGAGCTAAGAAAGAACTTCAATAGTTTCTTGGAAAGGTCAATTACTTTAGAAGGTTCATTTCAAACCTTGCAGGAAAACTAAGATTTCTTACCTCTGTTGAAACTAAAATACCATGAAAAATTCAGATGGTCAGAAGAACATGAGCAAGCATTCGAGAGGATCAAGAAAACATTGACTTCCCCTTCTATAATGATGCCGCTACGAAAAGGGGAGTCGCTTAAGCTCTACATTTTGGCATCCAACGAGACTATTGAGGCATTTTTGGCTCAAGACGAGGAGAATGGTTTCAAACAAGCTGTATATTATTTGAGCAGGCTCCTCAGTGACACGGAACAAAGATACCACCGTATCGAAAAGCTGTGAATCACTTTTTACTTTCCATGCATCAAGTTGCGGCCTTACCTACTACCAATAGGAGTGCTTGTAATCAGTAGTATCAATTTAATCAAATATACACTTTTGAGGTCGATAGTACGTGGTCGGATTAGCCGATGGGCCATCCACCTAATGGAGTACCAGTTACAATTTATGCCGCAAAAAGCTATAAAAGGCCAAGCCTTGGCCAATTTCCTCATTGACCACCCTAGTGTCGAAATAAATGATGAAGTGGCTTAGCAAACCGAAATGCTATCAATATTCTTAACGCTATGGAATCTTTAGTTCGACGGATCTCAAACAGACAAAGCATCTGGAGCTGGCATAGTAGTTATTTCGCCATCAGGAATCAAGACTAGCATGGCGGTCCAATTTGAATTCCCATGTACCAACAATCAAGCTGATTACGAAGCCTTGATCCTTGGGTTGGAACTATTATTTGAGTTAGGGGCATTTAGTATCAATGTAATTGAAGACTCCCAACTGGTCATTAAGCAGATCCAGGGTACCTTCCAATGCAGAAACCCCATCCTTGACAGGTATATCTCTACGGTTAATGTATTATTGATGGGATTCAATGAGGTAACATTTCAGCACGTAGCAAGAAAGTCTAACTTTGAAGCCAATGAATTGGCTCAAATAACCACCGGGGCAGAATTTCCCAAAGGTTGCATGGCTGCCAAGTTATACCATTACAAGATAGGCCTCCACTTCTCATTTCAAATGAGGCAATGTTTGCACCATTGAGAGTACTAGGAAACAATCCGAGGATTGGTGTAAACCAATATTAAGTTATCTAAAAGATCCCTATTAGGGAGCACCTTACCAAGTCAGGATGAGGGGCACTAACTACGTAGTCTTAGGAGATGATTTGTTATATCGATGAAGTCATGACGGTGTCCTCTTCCAATGTGTCGGACAGGAGGGGACAGTAAAAGTCATGATGGAGGTCCACGAAGGAGTATGTGGAGCCCATCAAAGTGGCCTCAAGATGGCATGGTTAATCAAATGATATGGCTATTTTGGCCAAAAATGGTTTAAGATTGCCATTAGTTAGCCAAGGGTTGCGAAAAATGCCAACTGCATAGCCAAATTCAGAGAGTGTCAACCGAAGAAATCAGTCTTATAGTTAAACCATGGCCATTTCAATGTTGGGTCATTAACCTGATAGGGACCATTTTTCCACCCTATTTGAAGCAACACACCCATATCATCACTGCCACTAACTATTTCACAAAGTGGGTGGAGGCTATCCCCCTCAAGCAAACTGATCAAGGGACGGTGGTCAAATTCATCAAGGAGCATCTAGTGCATAGATTCGGAATCCTGCAGACTTTCAGAACAGATAGAGGGACCATGTGTCACTCCCCGAATCCAGGACGCAACATGGCGATGCCCCTAAACCCAAAGGACTCAGAGGCACCAACCCACGGAAATCAGAACACACAAAAAACCATAAAATATTTATTGAAAAACTTTAGTCGAACATCACAACGGAAAGGATAATAATCCTAACTATTACATCTCCAATTCCAAAATGTAAGTAGAAACTAATCCAGAATAGTCTGAATAGATAGAGCCATACAAGGAAACATCAAAACTAAATAGAGATCACTAAATTCCCTCAGTATATAACAATTTGTCCTTGTAGACTCAATATATAACAATTTGGCCTCGTGGGCTCAATACTTATCAATATGCTCCGTAGGCTCAAGCGGTGGCTCTCGTACGCATAGTACTTTGCCCTACAGAGCACATAGCTCTCGATGTTCTGGCTGGCAATCAGCTTTGATACCACCTGTGATGACTCGAAACTTTTAGCTAATTATGAAAATATTCGATTTATAATTTTTGCACAAACATGCCACTTTCTAAAACCATAGTAAAACCAACTCATACTTTTATTCGAAAACTCAAGAGTACACGTAAGTTGATTATTACATACACGATCGTGATAATAACCTTGATCAAATAACACGCATAACTAGCTAAATGCTTCGAACCGTCTTCCTATGTCTTCTTTGCTAGCAACTCCATTCGCCTCAAGATCGACTAAAACATTATATGAAACACGTCAATAACATGTTGAGTAGAAACTTTGCATATAACATAAGGCGCGCGTGTGTGGTTTCTGCATATTTTCACGTATTTGTATCAACATAAACCATATAAAATTTCAGTTCATAAGCATTATGAACTGCTCTTTTTTCTACAGTTTTCCACCTCGACGGGCGGCTACCTGATCTCGTCGTGCCATAATTCAATTCCAACCAATACTCCCACTTAACCAAACACTCCTATATTGACCCGATACTCCTTATTATTTCACTAATTGATATGAAATCTTATGCTTCTTGGAAATATTTTTATTACTCGTTATTGTAACAATTTAGTTTGATTTTGAGACTAATGTACAATTTGAACGGAAAAGTACTAATTTTCGAATTTTGATTACCATTCTTGAAAATTCATCTATTAAATACTCATTAGTTTTCAAAAATAATATAAATAAGTATTCTAGACTTTTATGCATGGAGAAGATGCAATTGTGAATAAATTACATGATTTTCCAAATTTTAGACGACTTTGACATTCGAACATAATTTTCGAACTTTCTGTCTTAGATTGCAATTTTTTAAAATATAACTAAAACATTTTTAATTTCTGGGAAATATACATATAATTTCAGATCTATAAAGATTAAATTTCATAATTTTGGATTTTTTCTAAATTAATTATGAATTTTCGGATTTTATGCCCTAAAACCCTAAGAAATGCATAAATTGTATTTGCTACCCCTAGATATTATTTCATTCCCTAATTATATATATAATACAAGAAAATAACCTACATTTTCAGATTTAAAAGAGGGGTCGATGAATTTTGGGGGATTTTAGGAGAGAAAATAGAAAATATTAAATACTCGGCTTGTATTGAGTCTTATCCACCAAGCTTGCCAAATATAATGTATAAATTGGCATATACCTTCTAGAAGTATGAATACATGTTTGGCCATGGTTAAAGTAGAGCAACACTTAAGCTACTTAGACCAAATACTTGACTAATTAGGGTAATAATTAGAAAAGGACTTAATGCTATTTTAATGCTATGCCTTGTTATTAGTATATATGTAATATTACTTGGAAAAAATACCATAAAACCACACACACACCCTAAAATCCGGCCACACACACGCACGCACTTTATTCCTCATGTTA
>CM047874.1:16838603-16873374 GCA_026212405.1 Petrea volubilis
ACTTTATTCCACTTGTTATCATTCAACTTTCCTAATATCCTTCAAGTCTTGAAACCCTCTCACCCTTTCAAACACTCTCCCCACTCGAAACCCTACAAAGAAAGAAAGAAAGACATATTAAGGTAGAAATTTGCCTATGGCATGAGCTAGGGCTAGGTTTTTTCTTAATGCATTAGCATGTTATCTTCCCTATAAGACCTAGGAGGTCACCACAAGCTGGTTTCCATATTGAATTTAAGGGATTTCAAGATGTGTTGGTTATATATGTGAATATGATGATTATGATGTTGCTTTGAGCATGTTTGGTTAAATTCTAGAATAAGCATGCTGAAATTGTTGTAATTATGCTATTTTATCATGTTTTATACCTTGTTATAGTCTTATTTGTGTTATTTATGTGGTATAAGCTAAAAGTTTAAGGTTCCAAAGCTAAAATTTCGAGTTGCACACATGCTAGAAATCACTGTTCATACAGAAAACTTTGTTTCCAAAGGCGGAAAGTTCGATTTTCGCACTGCTGGAAAATCCAAAATTCTCAAACCAAAAATCTGGTTATATGCTTTAAATTCAGTGTAGAATAAGCTTTAGAAATAGGTTTTTAAAAGCTGGAGGTTTGGATTGCGAAAGCCGGAAATTTTAGAAGTTGCGGGCTAAATCGTTTCGCGTCGCAGTCTGAAAGTTTCAGGTTTCGTGAACTGAAAATCTGGAAATTTATACTCTAAAAGTCTATTTTACAAACTTGGGAATATATGTGTGGATTTCCAGTAGGTTTTAAGTTGGAATTTCAGTAGTTGAAAGCTAAAAATTTCAGTTCGAAATTTTAAATGCCGATTTCGCAAAACTGTGAATTTTGGTACGTTATGCTGATTTTAAGCTGAAAACAGTTTGTACTGTGATGAAATTGTGATTCGTATATGTTGGAATTATGTGTATAAGTGCCCTATATGATTTCAGTATGTATGGGGCTAGAGTTCGGCCGGGCGGCAGTGGGCTTGCCGGTCGTAAAACAGTTCTCGCCATCTATGCCTATTCCCATCTTGCATGGATGGACTGTTTCGTGTATTGGTTGTGGATTATAGGAATTCAGCATATGCCCAGGATATGACCACCGGTGTTATTGGTTGGACACCAAGATTGGTTGGAATTGGTGTAATTATTGTGGATATTGTGATTGATAGCACCAAGATTGGTTGGAATTGGTGTAATCATGAATATTGTGTGGGAGTTATAAGGAAATTATGATCACAATAGCGTGATCCAAAGGTAAATTATTGTATGTGAAAGTTATGTGATTTTATCAAGAACTAAAATTTCTATGGTTTTATGTGCTTTTATGACAATATGCAATTTCACACGATCACCTCATGTCTATGTAAATTTCTACTCAACATGTGTATATGTTGACGTTGCTTTCTATTATGTTTTAGCCGGAGTGGAGACACAGGAAGATAGGAACGAGGAAGACTTAGGAGGGCGCTTCGAGGCTTTTTGTTAGTTATGCATGCGTTGTGCTAGAAACTTGGTAGTTAAGTTAGGATATGTTGTGTATATGCACTAAACGACGCTTGTAAACTCATCTTTTGGAATATCAGTAAGTGTGTTTGGTTTCATTATGTTATAAAATAGCATGTGTTTTGTGAGATGGTTATAAATAGATGTTTTCATAATTAGCTGGAGGTTTCGGGGCATTACAGATGGTATCAGAGTAGGTTGCCAGTCAGAAAATCGAGAGCTAAGTGCTCTGTGGGGCAAATTGTAATGCACACGGGAGCCACCTCTTGAGCCTGTAGAGCAAATGTTACGTATTGAGCCCACGAGGTCAAGTGCAATGTATTGAAAGTCTTGAGCCCATGGGGCCAAGTACTATATGTCTTGAAAGTCTTGAGCCCATGAGGCCAAGTAGTATGTCTTGAATGTGTTGAGCCTACGGGGCAAAGTGCTACGTGTGCGGAAGATGCCTCTTGAACCCACAGGAGCCACCTCTAGAGTCCCAACGCCTGGCAGTTGGTAATAGTATGCGTGATTTTTGTTTCAAAACTTCTAGTGTGTCTATTAGATTTCGTATTTGATTGAAATATATTTTGTGTTTACGCCTAAGTTGTGCTGGGTAAGGATTCTCGGCATAAGATTTCGGAATAGAAAGGAGATAGGCTTGATCCGAGAAGGTTAATTAGGGATGAATTTCCTTGTGTAGCATTTGACATGCGGGGTGGCGGGTGTGGCTGGGCGGCCGACCAGTGCATACTTTGCTCCCCTAAATGGCAAATAATTGACTAATTTGAGTACAAGGAGAATTTTGTTTGGGTTATAGTGGTAAATGACTACTTGTGGAATTATGTGACTTAAGCTCTACGTGTGTAAAATCCACCTCTTGAACCTATAGGAACCAACTCGAGACTCCCCATGGGTAGATGTGAAAGTTACTAAGACCTCTAGTGCATCTAATGGATTTTAGATTAGGTTGAATTATATTTCGCAAAAATGTATCTTTTGGTAAAAAAAAAAAAAATTAGTACTGAAATAGGGACCTTGAGAATTGGGAAAGCTAGAGGCCATGTACTTTGTTGAACTTAAGAAAAGAAAGATTTGGAAGCTTGTCATGGTCTAAGGCTCGGAATTTGAGATATGATTCATAATTTTACTATGGCAGTAGAACCGGTATGGAGAATTGAAAAGTACAATGGAGCAATTGATAAATTAAGAAACGTTATGAGACCATAATCTAGGGACGGCCCAAGTGAAAGGAACTCTGGAGGATATATCAAAGATGCAAGAATGGATGTGCAAGGTAACCAAATAAACCTACAATGTGGAAAGTACGCATTTAGCTTGTTTCTTTTACCTAGAATTTTGATTGATCCAAATTCATTAAATGCTTTCTAGACTAGAGGTTCAACTTGATATTTATCAAACGAATGAGAAGTATGAATTAGAAGTAGCCACCTTCCAATATTGATGAGTTATTTGATTAAGTACAAGAAGTTTTATTATATTCCAAACTGGATTTGAAATTAGGTGAGAAGGTGAGGGGAAATTTTAGTGGTCATGGGAAGGAGAGCAATTATGGAATAGAATAAAGATATATAACAAAGCTACTAGGAATGATGAACTTAAGTATAGGTTTCTATTTTAGGCGAAGTGTGTAATATTTAAATGATGATTCCCTCATGATAATTATGTTTCTTAATTCTTTTCGTAGGACCTCAAAAGATCTCTAAAATTCATTTTACTTGGAAACAACTTTTATAATCTCCATAGGAGATGTACTTTGTTAATCGAACCTTGAAGCCTCTATTATTTATGTGAGTTATTTCTAAAGCTATAAGTTTACTTATTACATATTATTTTTTCCCTATATATTCAGAATATCGATATTTCTTTGGGATATCTCTTACAACCAATATTCATTGTTTAATGTGAAGGAAAGAAAATGTCAATTTTGTCTTTAACTTTCTTTTAAAACAATGACTCCAATAGCAAGTCTTTTGTTTCCATAATCATTCTTTTTGCTTTTAAGGCACTTTTCAAAGTTTTCTCAATTGACATCCCTTTTTATCTCTTTCTTGAAAAGTTTGTGATAGAGGAAATTTCCAAATTATTTGTAAAAGCTTGAAATCTTTGCGATTTACGCCAATCTTATTTTCCTTATTTGACACTTCAATTGACCAAGTTGTTATTCAAACTTGTATGCATTCTCATGTTAACCAATAATAATCCATTAACAGTCTTTTATTCCATTCGCACTCTTAAACTTCAAACATGAAAATTTGCTGAAACAAGTCTCGAAACTTGACGAGTTATCATTGATCTCTAGTAAACTTCTTCCTTTATATTCCTAAATGATATTTAAATAATAAAAATGTCGACAAATATTTTCAAATCCCACTACATTTATGACTCACTTCTTCTACTTGTTGATCTTTTAATCTTATTAATTAAAATTTTGGTTTTAAATTTGCCGTATACATCTTAGATCTGATTTTGTATCCATCCGGACTATCACAACCCTTATTCATATTTGAACCTATCACCAAAGATTTTGTTATAGGACTACTTTGAACCTAGCAAGGCAATGATGCAATGTGGATAGTTGTGGATAGACTTATGAAAGCTCACACTTCATTGTGTGGTTTAGAATGGCAGAATATTAGAAACAATACATAGGTGGACTTCTTGGTGCTTGGTGTCTCGGTTAGTATAGTCTTGAATAGAGACCCACAGTTTGCCCTAAATTTTGGCAAGAATTACAAAATGTTTGAACCACTAAGTTAAACGTTAGTATTTCACTTTGAATTTGAAGAAAGTTAAGATCGACACCACTCACTAGCCAAAGATGACTAAAACAATAACGATTAACCTATAGTTGGCATGATCCGCGGTATACTGGAATGAAGTGGCAAAAGTGAAGCACAGAGTTAGTATGGGAAATAACCAAAGTCACAAAGTAGCACGAAAGTAAAGGATGAAACATAAAGTTACTAAAAGAGTTACTCCAATAAGAGATGAAAAGATTTGGAATCTAACTTAGGAAAAAGGAGTCTTGAGATTTGGGAAACAAATGAAATGCTTAATCCAAGATATGATGGTTCTTTTCATATATTGGAAAGAATAGAAAAAGTAGTAGTGAGTTGGCATTACCTTATGCCTACCAGAAGTTCATAATCTCTGTCATGATACTTAGGAATGAATTTCAAGGACGAAATTCCTTTTGAGGAGGGGACGATGTAATGACCCGGTGCTCCTTATTATTTAAATAATTGATATGAAATCTTATGCTTCTTGGAAATGTTCTTATTACCTGTTATTGTCACATTTTAGTTTGATTTTGAGATTAATGTACAATTTGAACGGAAAAGTACTAATTTTCAAATTTTGATTACCATTCTTGAAAAATTCATCTATTAAATACTCATTAGTTTTTAAAAATAATATAAATAAGTATTCTAGACTTTTATGCATGGAGAAGATGCAATTGTGAATAAATTACATGATTTTCCAAATTTTAGACGACTTTGACATTCGAACACAATTTTCGAACTTTCTATGTCCTAGATTGCAATTTTTTTAAATATAACTGAAACATTTTTAATTTCTGGGAAATATACATATAATTTCAGATTTATAAAGATTAAATTTCATAATTTTGGATTTTTTCTAAATTAATTATGAATTTTCGGATTTTATACCCAAAAACCCTAAGAAATGCGTAAATCGTATTTTCTACCCCTAGATATTATTTCTTTCCCTAATTATATATATAATACAAGAAAATAAACTACATTTTCAGATTTAAAAGATGGGTGGACGAATTTTGGGAATTTTGGGAGAGAAAATAGAAAATATTAAATGCTAGGCTTGTATTGAGTCTTATCCACCAAGCTTGCCAAATACAATGTATAAATACACTTGGCATACACCTTCTAGAAGTATGAATACATGTTTGGCCATGGTTAAAGTAGAGCAATACTTAAGCTACTTAGACCAAATACTTGGCTAATTAGGGTAATAATTAGAAAAGGACTTAATGCTATTTTAATGATATGTCTTGTTATTAGTATATATGTAATATTACTTGGAAAAAATACCAAAAAACCACACACACACCCCCTAAAATCCGGCCACACACACACACGTACTTTATTCCACTTGTTATCATTCAACTTTCCTAATATCCTTCAAGTCTTGAAACCCTCTCACCCTTTCAAACACTCTCCCCACTCGAAACCCTACAAAGAAAGAAAGAAAGACATATTAAGGTAGAAATTTGCCTATGGCATGAGCTAGGGCTAGGTTTTTTCTTAATGCATTAGCATGTTATCTTCCCTATAAGACCTAGGAGGTCACCACAAGTTGGTTTCCATCTTGGGTTTAAGGAATTTCAAGATGTGTTGGTTATATATGTGAATATGATGATTATGATGTTGCTTTGAGCATGTTTGGTTAAATTCTAGAATAAGCATGCTGAAATTGTTGTAATTATGCTATGTTATCTTGTTTTATACCTTGTTATAGTCTTATTTGTGTTATTTATGTGTTATAAGCTAAAAGTTTAAGGTTCCAAGGCTGAAATTTCGAGTTACACACATGCTGGAAATCACTGTTCATACAGGAAACTTTATTTCCAAAAGAGAAGAGTTCAATTTTCGCACTGCTGGAAAACCCAAAATTTTCAAACCAAAAATCTGGTTATATACTTTAAATTCAATGTAAAATAAGCTGTAGAAACAGGTTTTTAAAAGCTGGAGGTTTGGATTGCGAAAGCCGAAAATTTCAGAAGTTGTGCGCTAAATCGTTTCGCGTCGCAGTCTGAAAGTTTTAGGTTTCGTGAACTGAAAATCCGGAAATTTATACTCTAAAAGTCTATTTTACAAACTTGGGAATATATGTGTGGATTTCCAGTAGGTTTTAAGTTGGAATTTCAGTAGTTGAAAGCTAAAAATTTCAGTTCGAAATTTTAAATTCCGATTTTGCAAAACTGTGAATTTTGGTACGTTGTGCTGATTTTAAGCTAAAAACAGTTTGTATTGTGATGAAATTGTGATTTGTATATGTTGGAATTATGTATATAAGGACCCTATATGATTTCGGTGTGTATGGGGCTAGAGTTCGGCCGGGCGGCAATGGGCTTGTCGGTCTTAAAATAGTTCTCGACATCTATGCCTATTCCCATCTTGCATGGACGGAGTGTTCCATGTGTTGATTGTGGGTCGTAGGAATTCGGCATATGCCCGGGATATGACCACCAGTGTGATTGGTTGGATACCAAGATTGGTTGGCATTGGTGTAATTATTGTGGATATTGTGATTGATAACACCAAGATTGGTTGGAATTAGTGTAATCATGAATATTGTGTGGGAGTTATAAGGAAATTATGATCACAATAGCGTGATCTAAAGGTAAAGTATTATATGTGAAAGTTATGTGATTTTATCAAGAACTGAAATTTCTATGGTTTTATGTGTGGTTTTATTTGCTTTTATGACAATACGCAATTTCACACGATCACCTCATGTCTATGTAAATTTCTATTCAACATGTGTATATGTTGGTGTTGCTTTCTATTATGTTTCAGCCGGATTTGAGACACAGGAAGATAGGAACAAGGAAGACTTAGGAGGGCGCTTCAAGGCTTTTTGTTAGTTATGTATGCTTTGTGCTAGTTATGTATGCTTTGTGCTAGTTATGTATACTTTGGAATATTAGTAAGCATGTTTGGTTTCATTACGTTATAAAATAACATGTTTTTGTGAGATGGTTATAAATAGTTTTTTTCATAATTAGCTGGAAGTGTCGGGGCATTACAACTCCAGTGGTCATACCCCAGGCATATGCCGAGTTTTCTACGTCTCACTTCAGTATATGGAACACTCCGTCCATGCAAGGTAGGATTGGGCAACGATAGATGGTGAGAATAGGGATGGCAATGGGTCCGGGTAAATCGGGGACCCGCCCCGGACCCTTCTCGGATGGGGCGGGTTCGGGTCTGAAAATCGGGTCTGTGGGGCGGGTCTCGGGTCAGTAATTTTTGGACCTGGGCGGGTCCCGGGTCCAGTATAACCCGCCCCGGACCCGACCCGGTACTGTTATTAATTTATTATATATATTATTTTATTAATTATATATATGTTAAAAATTATTAAAAAAAATCAGTTTTCACTTTTCACATTTTCACTTCACAGATCTCAGATCTCATTCTCTCTCTCTCCCTCATTCTCTCTCTCCCCGGCGGTTCTCTCTCTCTCTCTCTCTAGTCTCAACTCTGAGCTCTCCGTGTCTCTCTCACCAGGTGAAGACGTGAAGCTGTAGCCCGTCGCCCGTCGAGCTCCGTCGCCGCGGTCTGTCGCCCGCCGCCCGTCGAGCTCTTGTCTCCAGCAGTCAGGCGAGGTGTTAGTGGGTTGGTGGTGTAATGAACTGCTGGGTTTATACGTCGTCGTCCGATGTATTGTGGGCGAGGCAGCCAGGCGGAGGAGGAGGTGGTGTAAGCCATGAGAGTGAGCATGATTTGGCGATGATGGTTAGTGATTTCTTGGAGAATGGGAGGTGCTGGGACTGAATCAAGATGCAGCAGTGACATTGATTCTGCCCTCTCTGATCTCGTGCAGCTCGGTGACAAAATCTCTGTTAGTCTCTTTCTCTCTTTGTGTGTGATTTCTGGTTTTTTCCCTTTTTGTTTAATTCAAGAATTGCATATTGTTTGCTAGTTTCTATTCTACTGTTATTTGGGAAGTTTTGTTGTATACGACTTGAGTTTTATTCATTGATGATAAAGGAATGCTATTAATTGATGTTAAATTGTTAATTGTACATTAGAGATTTTTTCAAAAAAAAAAAAAAAAAAAGGGGGGGTTTCTGCTGAACCTACCGGGTCAGCCGGGTCTACCCGGACCCGCCGGTTAAGGGCCGGGGCGGGGCCGGGGCCAAAAATGAACCGGGGTGGGGGCGGGTCCGGGTCCCAACAGGGGCTGGCGGGGCGGGTCCCGGGTCCTGCCAAACCCGCCCCATACCCGCCCCGTTGCCATCCCTAGGTGAGAACATTTAAGACCGGCAAGCCCATTGCCGCCCGGCCAAACTCAACCCATTGCCGCTCGGCCGAACTCAGCCCCATCCACCCCTATCACGTTTTGGGCCTATATACACATAATTTCCAGCATACTCAATACAATTTCCAGCATATTTCATGTTGGTTTTCACATAGTTTTCATAATTTCAGCATGCATTTATTCAGATTTTGCAGGAATGAACATATTTTTCAACCTCTATGAACTGAAAATTCCATTCTGCGAACAATTACGACGAACTGAATATTTCAGTTTGTAAGCATGGAATTTCCAGCCTAAAACCTGTTGGGATTTTACAAATATGTTTCTAATGTTGTAACGCAAAATGTTCAGCTTACGAGACTTGAAATTTTCAGGCTGCAACGCAAAATGTTTAATTGCGCGACTGCTGAAATTGCTAGCCCTCGAAGCCGAATTTTACAGCTTTGAAAATACTGTTTTTCCAGCTTATTACACACTGAAATTGCAGTCTATAGAACAGGTTTTGAGTTTGGAAAAATTGAATTTTTAAGTTGTGGAAAAAGAAGAATTTCCAGCCTTGTAACAAAATTTTCAGCACTGTAAATAGTATTTCCAGCAAGTTTTGAACTAAAATTCACCTTGACAAACAGAAAGTTTCAGCTTCTAACACATAATTGAAGTACTATCAAAGTATCAAACATCATAATACATAACTTAAGCATCATTTGAACACATTGCAAGCAAAATTTCGGCATAGTTTCAAGAAACTCAAGGTAAGATGCACATAAAATCACTATAAGTATATGAGCAAATTCTCTTGTGTTCCCTATGACCCAATCACCTCTTAGGATCTAATGGGGAAAAAATAAGGCTAATACTTTCATAAAAACCTAATCCTAACTTATGCCATAGGCAAGGTTTCTACCTTCTAGTAGTATTGGTTCTTCTTGTAGTTTAAGGGTTGTATGGAAGTATAAGGATGAAAGTGGCTGAAATTTGGAAATAAAAGGACCAAAATGTAGGTAAGAGAGTGTGTGAGTGTGTGTGGTCGTGCAGCCTAGTGTGTGTGGTAGTGATTTTGTGTTTTCTTTGCCTAATATTACTTATAGAGACTAATAGGAGACACAAGACTATAAAATTAATTAGGTCATAATCTAATAATTTCTTACTTTCCAACTAAGTATCCAACTAACAAGCCTAATTGGGTTAAGTGGTAGTCTAGGCTAATATGAACCATACATGTATAACTACATCTAGAAGGGATTATACAAGTGTATATACACTTGTACATTGTCATCAATACTTGAAGGATGAAGACTTGAGGATGATTTCCTACCAAGTTTAAAATATTTTCTTGTTTTTATACCCAAAAAAACATCCACCCTTATTTATTTCCTAAAAATTTGTAGGTTTTTTCTTATATTACATATTTATGGAAGAAAATATCATTTGGGGGTAGAAAATGCAATTTCTGTCTTCTTTAGTGTTTTTTCAAAAATCGTCTAAATCTTATTACACAAAACCGAGCCTATATATATATATGTGTGTGTGTGTGTGTGTGTGTGTGTATACATATATTTTCATAAATTATATAGTTTATATGATGCTTAAGTAGGACAAAAAATAATCCTAACTTGTACATTTTGCGAAAAATGAACATGAAACACAAGGTATCAACATTATGAAAACATATACCTATAAATATAAAATAAACATATATAAATATATCTATACATAATAGGAGTGAGAATACGGGTCCTTACAGGTGCTATTCTATTCTCAAGTTTCGAGCCCTAAAATTGTGACATGTTTTGTTTTTCCTTTTCCTTTTCCTTTTTTTGTTCTTTTTTGTCTTGTACATATATGTTTGTAAATCCCTAAATCACCATCTAAATATAATGCTCAAACAATGTTTGATATACTCTAGGATTTATAAGTCATGTAGGAGTCATAAACCTAATAGGATTAGCCTGATAATTCTAACTCCAATAGGATTAACCAATACTCCTAAACCTAATCGGATTTTACTAATAATAGTAGTAATAGTAGCAATAATAATAATAATAAAAATAATAATAATAATGGCAATATTATAATAAAGTAATAATCCTACCACTACTACTGATAATAATAATAGTATTAGTGATAATATAATAATAATAATAATAATAATAATAATACTAATAAAAGTCTGATAAAAAGGTCCGGGTAACACCATGTTCATGGGATCCGAAATTCAAACCTTTGCTAGAGAATATGGCATTCAACTTACGCATTCCACATCATATTATGCATGTTGCGAACTTTCCGCAAGTGTACGAGTCGCTCAAGTAATAAAGTGAAAGTAAAAGTATCGTTCCCACGAGAAACGGGCTACCAAGCACCAAACTTATAAATTTTCTATTGTTTAAGCTTCGAAAATTGATCGGGGATAACATGAAACAAAAACAAACAACTAAATCAAGGCAAATAAATCAATAAAAACTAGGGCCTAGGCATCGTCGATTGAATTCCCCCCCCCCCCTTGTGACCAATTAAATCCCTATTAATTTTAATTAATACACCTTCCCACAATCCAACCCACGAAAATATTTGGAATCTCCTTTCGAAAGTAAAACAAACGTGCCAAGGAATGCTATGTGTCTACTTTCATAATCACATATAGATCCCTTGGCCCATTGCGCACGAGAGTTGTGTTAGTTAAAAAGTCCTCGCTAATTAACCTAACCGATCGCACAAGAGCACGATTATTTCTAATCTATGCGTCCCTTATGTCTATAACACAAATAGTCAGATTTTATACACACCCTTTCGTAGTCGAATATAAAATCTCAAAGCTTGTAAAGATTGGCCAAAAATTTATAAGTACTAAAAACCTTGAATTATAGATAGGAAGTATGTAAAATTAAAATCAAAGAGGTTCAACAAAAATCACAAGGGTTTCATCAACGACTAGCCTAGAACCCTATGATTTAATTAGCTAGACATAGCGAAAAGAAAACAAAACAAAAAAAACATAATGAAATTAAAAGAAAACATAAAAGCAAACTCGGCTTTCGACGATAATCTCAGGTGATGGAGGAGCTTGGCCGTGGAATTGTCACCCTTCGTAAGTTTTTGCCCTAGAATTCTCCTTCAAAAATCAGCCCTGAAGTGTCCCAAATTTGTATATAAGAGTAGGGCAACGGTTGTCAAAATCCTAATAGGACTCAACTTTCCTTGTTACCGTATTAAATCGGGACGGCTTCGTAAAGCCATCCAAAATCGAGGACTTTCACACGTTACTGGACTCTTCAGGACGGCTTCTTCATCGGGATGGCAAAATTGAACCTTTATATCACTCTCTGGACACAACGGGATGGCCTTGGCCGTCCTAATTTGAACAGTTTCGACAGCTCCTGGATTGGTTGGGACGGCCTTGGCGTCAGGATTGCTTAAGCCGTCCTGAATCGAACCATCTTGCTTGCTACTATTTGGTTCGGGATGGTTTCTTGGCTTTGGGACGGCTTAACCCATCCCGGGACACGGGCCAAGTTTTGCGCCTTCGCTTCGGCCCCGATTTCCTACAATAAAATCATGAAGCTCTTGTGGGTACATATAGACATCAAAACCTTGAAAAAATTGTGTAACAGGGGTGCAAATCACTTTAGATGGATCGAATTAAGGTTTTGTTACATAAAGTGCAAATTTCATCCTTAGGACTTTAAAAACCTTAATAAAAATCCCTGAAAAACACACAAAGTTTGCCCAACAAATGTATACTTTTTAGGCTTATCAATGCACAAGGGAATGGGCAAGTTAAATCCACCAACGAAGCCCCAAAGAACATCATTTCAAAAATGGAGGATAACCCTAGAGCATGGCACCTATTGCTTTCTGAAGCATTGTGAGCATATCGGACTAGCAAACATACAAGCACGGGCACTACCCCATTTCAACTAACCTATGGCCACGATGTTGTCCTGCCTATGGAAATCAAAATAAGATCTACACGAATAGCTCGATAAAATGATCTCACCACCGATGAATACCATTGTAAAATGGTAAATGAACTTGATGCGGTAGAAGATGTCAGAATACAGGAGTTGGATTTTATCGAAGCCCAGAAAAATAGGATGCCAAAGCATACGATGGGAAGGTCAAAGCCAAACGGTTTCAGATTGGCAACCTTGTTTGGAAAGTTGTCTTCCCTTTGGAAAAGAAAGATGCTATGTTAGGGAAATGGAGTCTCAATTGGGAAGGATCCTTTTTAGTCCACTCGATAATTAGGGGACATGCTTACTTACTAGAAACCCTAGATGGAGATCTGCGTAGGGATCCAGTGAATGGCAAATACTTGAAGAAATACTACCCCACATTGTGGGAAAAAATGCCATTAGAACGCCGAAATAATTTGAGTTAAGATGGCCACTAAGGCCAACCGAATGTAGGATAATCTTCTGTATTTTGAGTTAATCATGTTATTAATGTGCTTAAGGAATTTCTTTTCCACATTGAAATGTTTTTTGAAGGAATCTTGACTCAAGAAATTCAAATAACTTAATAGTTCAAGATAAAGAAGAATGCTTGCAAAAAATGAGCCAATAAATGGCTCGAAATATCCTAAAGCAAAAAAAAAAGAAAATTATCTTTGGTAACAATCTACCATTTCGAAATGGCACACAGGCCCAAAATTGATCAAGCTATAAAGGCTTTTTTCAGGCTGCCGGGGAATCTTTCTCCTAATCCATGCCACTTGGTCCCACTGTCCTACCTGCAGGAAGGTTTATGACGACCCCGAATTAAATCCCGTTATTATTATTAGTCTTATTGTTATTATCATGATTATTATTATTATTATTATTATTATTAGTGGTTGCATACATGCATACATTATTAATTACAAAACGTATAAGGTTCTTTACAAACATAAGGATACATCCAATAAAAGAGAGTATCGACTTGCTAGTTCTACTATCTCTACAAAGCAAAAAGCAACAAAAACCACAAAATACAGGTACGTAGCGGAAATCCTATATCTTCCTTCCTAGTAAAACGCTTCAAAAGGTTCCTCCTCTTCATCATCATAAAAGCTAGCTTCGGAAGCATCTAAAGCATTATATAACACGAAATCAACATACGTTGAGTAGAAACATTTCTTTATACACATAAGGTGCTCGGGTGTCAAGTGCACATTAGCTACACATAGCTTCACACTTTCTACCTTTTGTCACCTGACAGTGACCCTTATAACTACCCGGGCCGAAATAACAACCAGCACATTTCTCCCGCCAGCCTTATCCTCCAATGGTCGTATCCCGGGCATACGCCTAGTATTGTCCTACGACCCTCTCTCTTGAGTAGATCCCTCCGTCTACCCAAGGGGGGATTAGGAGATGGAAGGGGTGTGAACTCTTCCGGCTACTCAATAGTATGTCCCGGCGGAACACCCCCCAGACCATTCCAGCACATATGGGCCCATTCACAGAATTGCAATTTGTTCACACATGCACATAATCTTTAGAAGTTTATATTATAGTTTAGTAAAGTAAGCTCCACACTTATAAATGAAAGCTTTATATTTTCTTATTAAGCATATTTACTTAAAAATGTTAAATATGTAAATAGCTAGTAGCAAAAATATGCAAATAGACAAAATATAAATATAAATATATAAATATAACTAGTATGAATATATGAATATAAAGATCAAAATATAACTAGTATAAATATATATAAATATTTAGATTAAAATATAAGATATATAAATATATGAATACTACATATATATATATCTATATAAAATATAGATAACTATATATATAGATATGATAAGAATTATCTACATATACATATAAAACCAATAAAATGAATATAAGTATATATATACATATACGTAACATATATATATATATCTATATATGAAAGTAGTCTATAATAAGTGTATATATACATGTACGTAACATATATATGTCTATCATAACATATATCTATACATACATACATATATATACAATCAACATATAATGAACTTAGTTAAATGAATATATGACAACACTTTAAATATTTATATATATATATATACGTACATAGATGTATATGTTTATATATATATACATAAAGTACTAAAGTAGGCATAAATCTATAGTATAAAGTAAAATAAAAGTTCTATTTATCAAATAATAGATATGTGGAGCTTTCTTTACTAAGACTTTCAAGAACAACATAAGCTATTCACCTAATAGTTCAAATAAAGCATCATGATCTCATACTACTTCATATAAAGCATAAAACTCACATAGTAGTTCAAATAAAGCATAAGAATTCCATATTATTGCAAAAGGGCACAATAATCACATAATATTTTCAAGAAAGCACAGTAAGCACATAGTACTTCAAATAAGCATATTAATCACATAATATCTTCAAGATCATGCTCACAAGTCTATCCATCCTTCAACTTCCTCCCAACAAGAGTTAAAACATGAAAAATTAACTATAAAGCTTTAAAGTAAGATGAAGATGGCAAAATCTAAAACCCTCAACTTGGAGGCATATTTGGCAAAAGCTCTCACTCTAGGCCATTCAAGCTTGATCTTTTACATTGCTTGGGCACCAGAGTATGGAAGCTTGCCTATTCTTCACAAGAAAGAAGAAGAAATCGTCTACTTAAGGCATAAAGAAGTGTTCCTACCTTAGTTTCTTCAAAAAGTGTAGTAGTTTTGGAGAAAGTGTAGTGTTTGGAGGAAACAAATGAAAGAGAGTGTAAGAGAAGAGAGAGTGGACGGTTTGGGGCTGCAAAATGGCTGAAAAATGAGGATTGTAAGTGTATAAGGTCTTGTGTATTGATCTTCCAATTATTAGAGACAAATATCTATATACTATATTTATCTAAATACCTCTTCCATACAAATTACATGGTTGTATATACACACACCTCACTTCACTAACCACCATGTATATTTACGTGGGTATGTGTGTGTGTATATGTAGCTATGTATATCACCACTAATATATAATTATATATGTATATGAAGCTAGGTTTCAAGAGTGTATTAGTAGAGATTTTTTGATAAAATATAGAATAAAATCAGCTAAAGTCAAACAAAAACTTATAAAATCTGAAAACTCTTATTTATTAAGTATTTTTATTGTTTATTTCTCAGCAAAACCGAAATTTGGGGTTGGAGAAGTGAAAAGACAAAAATACCCCTTGTTTTGCCCTTTTTTCGAAAATTGCCCAAAAATAGAAATAAAATTCTAAAAATCCAAAAATTAATTTTTTATAAATCAAATATAATCTAAAGCATTTATTTATATTATTATTTTCATTTTGATAATAATTAACCATTTTAAAGAAATTAGATTTCAAATTAATAACTTAAAGACAATGTTTTTCGAAAATTACTAAAAATTCTTGAAAAAACTAGGTAGAAGTTGAAAATAATGTATTAAATAAATTTTGGGAATTTATAAAGATTAAATGTATAAAATTTAAGAATATTTGGAATTTATAATATTTTATAAAATATTATGTAGCAAAATGCTCACTTGTTCGCAAATAAAAATCATATTTGGAAGAATAATCTCTAGAAAACAATAACTCACAAAATAATTCTATAAAACTTGTATAATATGAAATATTTAAATAAAGGATTTACCGAGTCGTCACAAGGTCAGACATTGAAGTTGTAAGGACCCGATCTTTCACTTATACTTTCTATGTGACATAGATATATGTATATACTTAAATGTGTATGATTTACGTGTTTATATGCATATTTTACATAGTACCAATGTTCATGATATGTGCTTATTTTATTTTACAACATGCATAGGTCTTAGGATCATGTTCTAGTCTAACTCAATCATAATACAATGCATAAATTTCAAGAAATAAATATGTATGCATGTATATACATACACGGTTTATATATGTATATCTATATATACGTAGGATTAGGAGAATTTCATATTACTCTTATAAATGTCATTTTCACCAAAATGTGTCATTTTCATAAAACGATATTGAAAATAATTATTTAAAATTACTAAATCATAAGACAAAATATATGTAAATATATATTTCTTCATATATATATATATATATTGGAAAAAACCCTAAAGAATGTCTAAATTGTGTTTTCTTCCCCTAGGTGTTACTTTCTTCCATACTTTGAATAAATATACATTCTAGAAGAAATAACCTACAATTTTTAAGGAAAAGGGGGATGGCTGGTTTTTTTAGTGTATATATATATAAATAAATTAAATACTTGGTAAGGATTAATTCTTATGTCCCAATATTCCAACAATTAATGGCTATGTACACTTGTAGGTACACTTGTATATACTTTTCTAGAATTCTACATACTTGGATGGTCAAAATTAAAATAGTACCACTAAGCATAATTAGACCTCTTACTTGGCCTTGAGTTAGAAAGTAAGTAATTATTAGATTAAGACTCCACTATATTTTAATCTTATTTATACTAATACTAGTTATAAGTAAATACTCTTCTATACAACACAAGAATAGACACACACACAAACACAAGCACACGGCACACACACCCTCACCTTCACACTCTAGCTTTGTTCATTTTACTTCAAATTTCATCACTCTTTCACCCTTGCACCACTTTACAAAAGAAAATTTGAAAGAAAAGAAGAAAAAAACCACTTAGAGAAGGTATTAATTCTACTTAATGCATAAGTTAGATTTTCCTGGTGTATTCATGCATTTATTCCCACAATAGGATTTAGGATGTAACTACAAGTTAGTTACTAACTTAGTCCTAATGGATTTCATAATAGTTTAACTAGATGCATGTTGTGTGTGTAAGAAACTTCATGTTGTCACTTATGAATTTCTGCTGAATTGTGAAGTTGGAAATTATGTGTATGATGCTAGAAATTAGGGTTTATGCTCGGTTAGGGTTTATCTATGTGTTTAGGGTTTCATTGAGGTGTTAGAGGCTGAAAATTCAGGTTTGAAGCTGAAAATCCTGTGTTTCTCTAAAGCTGGAAATCCTGTTTCAAAGCTGAAATTCTTATGTTTGAAAGCTGGAAATCCTATTTCAAAGCTGAAGTTCCTATTTTCAAAGCTGGAAATCCTTTTCCAAAGCTGGAAATCTTGTTTTTCAAAGCTAAAAACCTATTTTCCAAGGCTGGATTGACGGTTAAATATGCTGGACATTTCAGAATTGCACGCTGGAGATTTTCTGTTCGCAGTCTGAAAAGTTCGTGTTTATAAGCTGAAAATTTTATGCTTTATGCTGAAGTTATGCAAAAACGTGCTGAAAATAGTTGGAATTGAGTTGAAATCATGCTGAAATTGTGTGTATAAGAGCCCAAAGTGATAGGGGTGGATGTAGTCGAGTTCGACCGGACGACAACGGGCTTGCTGATCTTAAAATGGTTCTCGACTCTCCATCGTTGCCTAATCCCATCTTGTGTGGATGGAGAGTCCGTGTATTGAAATGGGTCGTAGTAATTTGGCATATGCCCGGGATATGACCACCACAGTGTTTGGTTGGGATGGAAGTATTGGTTGGAATTGAGTTACGGCATGATGAGATAAGGCAGCTACCCGTCGAGGTGGAAAATGGTAGAAACATTGTGAAATTTATGTTTTTGTGTTCTGAAAATTTATATAGTTTTATGCTGATGAATGTATGAGAAAATATGCACGTTCATATCACATGCGCACCTTATGTTTTAAGTAAAATTACTACTCAACCTAATTGTTGATGTGTTGTTATCTAATGTTTTAGCAAGGTATGAGGACGAGGTTACCAATGAGGAAGATGGAAAGAGATAATTTGAAGCATTTGGCTAGAGGAAGTCGTAGTCGAGTTCTTGTAGTTATTATCATGTACTTAGGATTCTTATCATGTATTTTGGTGTTTGCTATGAAATAAAAAGCTATTATGAAAATATTCAGCTTTTGCAATAAAAGTTTTAGTAGCATATTTTCATAACTAGCCAATTGTTCTGGGTTGTCACAGATGTAGCTTCCATCATCGGACCACCTACAGCCACTCCCATTCCACTGGCCTGTGGAGCCCCTTCACCCAAGAAATTTGCTCAAAATCGAGCGAAAAAGAGGTGAAGGGAAGTAGTCACCTCATCAAGTTCAGTAGAAACAATCTTGACTTGACGTTTTTGATCATGGTCCTTCTCTTTGGATTGGTGGAAACTCTTGATTCAAGCATTAGAACTGGCCTTAAGATCTTCCACGTCGTTGGAAAGATCAAGCATTTTTCGGTCTACATCTATAAGGAGCTTCCTCAAGCGCTCCATCTTGGTGACCAAACTCTCTCATTTTGGTGGAAAGACCTTGCTGCTGGTCAGCCTCCTTGCTTAATTGAAGACTAAACACTCTTAGTTCTTCGACTAATGCGCCAGTGTTGGAAACGTAGGGGCTTTGGATGATGGTATTACTTCTCTCACACTTCGATCCCAAACTCGGGAAATTCCTTTGAAACTCCGCATAGAAACGCTTCCTACCAGGGGCCATAGCAAGGCAGGAAAGCTCCCTCTGGATTTCATCAATAAGGTTCCTCCTTGTCCTAAGAATCACAATGGCAGACTCAGTATCCACCCCCGCCAGGAGTCCTTTGAGCTCTTGGACAAGTATTGGAAAGGTGGGTGGCAACTTCAGTAATGGGGTCATCCCCTAAGATAGAATCCAATAAATCCACCACCGCTTTGGTGCTGTTCACAGGATTTGAGCCTACCAAAGCTTGAGGGGAGTTAGCCTACAGTATCAGGAGAATCGAGGTCACTTAGCTGGAAAGGAAAGAAAACATAAATGTAACAGAGGAGTAAAGGTTACCTGAGAATTTCCAGCAGGGGTCTTTAGAAGAAAGGAGGTCGTTGAGGTAGCTTGGGGAACAGGTTGAGCAGTCGGCTGCCATGACCCAAGTCAGAGTGTCAAAATAGTGTAACAGGATTAGTATAATGAAAACAAGTGGAAAAGAAGCTACCTCGGCCATCGTCTCAGAAGGTAAAGGAGGAGGTGGTATTGCCATTCTTGCAAGTGGGCAGATTTCTGGAATTTTGGCAGGGGTGTACCCCGCCACGATCAGGTCAGAAAAAACTCTATCGATGGTCTCATCAACATTAGTGTCTCCAACTGGAGATTTCCCTGCACTTTTAGCCTTGGGGTTGGACCAATCGAAGTGGAAGGAATAGAGGCAAGAGAAGATTCAGGGCCAGCAGTAGGCATCACCAGATGCCTCTTTGTTGCCATCTATTTGATGCGCGTCGGCCTCTAACCATGAGTAGTGGTGGTAGCATGTTTACTCTGATGGGGAGCCTGCGGTTACAAAAAAATCAAAACATTGTAAATCAAAGAGGTAGAAGTAGATCAAAACAAGGGTACCTGACTGTTAGCATGAGACTCATCAGAGTTAGACACCTCAATCACCCCTTCAATCTTTTTTGAGTAGAAGTGACGAGCAGAACAGCGAACACCCACCTGAATAGGAGCAGGAACAGGGACAGAAGTAGGAGACAGAATGAGAATACCAACAAGAATGGTGGCATCACTAGTTACTATTGCCTCAGTCTTTTTTCGTGAACCTAGAGGCAAAAACAAGACAAAATGCTTGGAAGACAAGAAAATGGCAGAAATAAAAAGCAAATAGCTTTGAATATGATACTTCCCTTTTGTATAGTTACTGCATCACTCCAAAAAAGGACAGCAAGGCTAAAGGGCTCAACCCGATGAACTCCCATGAGGTCATTAGTGTAAAGACCATTGAAGAAAACCTCATCATGGAAGCTCGTAGGCCTTTCAAGGGAAAGGTTGGGTACGATCACCCAAGAGACAAAATCAGGTAAAAGGCGAGCAATCAAGAATAGGGGTTCATAAAATGTAGACCAGTCTGGGGTTTGTGTTCTCGCCTCCTCCTAACAGCGTAAAAATGTTCTTTTGCCTTTGTAATCATTCTCTCTTTCTTTTCGTAAAAATTAACTAAGGCTTGCATAATACATTCATAACGACCTAAAGGGTTCCAAATAAGATTAGAAAAATGTTCAAATTTTTTAATACCTTTATTACCAGTAGCAGACTTGACAAGCACATCCTCAGGAAGCGCACATAAGTGGCGAATTTCGGGGGCACAATTGAAAAGGTGAAACGGGCCACGGCTGCATGAGCAGGATCAGTTTGAGAGCGGCCAAGGTACCCAATCCACCAAGCCTGGAAAGTTGAAGTGGCCTTGGGGTCCATGGCAAAATAAGTACACTCGAACTCACTTAGACAACACCAAGAACTCTCCATTAACCCCTGAAGACTTCTGCGCCCCTATTTTTTTATTTGTTCAGCTTGAAGCGCAATGAATTGATCATCGCGATTGGGTGGGCATTGATTGAACCAATCCGAATTGACATGCTGCATAATGGGCCGCATATGACAAGACCCGACTAGAAACCATAATGTCAAAATGAAACAAATATGGCATGTCTCTTACAATAAGGTAGCATGCCCACCTTTATTGATCATTAAAGTAGAACGAAATAGATCCTTGGCGGTAAAATGCCAGGTCGCCACTACAGAGAACTGTCCACTCTGGCATATTGCCATCTCGAGGTAGGTGGAAATGATCGAAGGCCTACTCCGGGTTGGCAGTCGAGATGGAGGAACGTGCCAAAAGAGTGGTAAAAAGTTTCCCATCCATCCTCATGTTAACAAGCCTTGCACACAAATAGGAGAAGTAGGCTTGAAGTCACATTTGTGCCAACCATAGGCCCCCATGATGGATTTTCCTCTTTTTAGGGTCATGTCTCACCTTGACCAATTTTCTCAAGTGCTTATAAACAAAGACTGTAAGGACCCGATCTTTCACTCATACGTTCTATTATATATGCTTAAATGTATGTGACTTACGTGACTTGCATGTTATATGCATCATTTACGAAACAATATTGTTTTGCAAAATGTGCTCGTTTTATTTACAACATGCATCGATATAGGATTATTTTCTCATCGATGGTTAACCATCCTTCCATGCATAAAAATTCAAGAAAAATATAGTATGTGTATATATATACTTAAACACGTTTATATATATATAGATGTACACACATTAGATTAGGAATTTTCTCTATACTTCTTATAAATGCCATTTCACCAAAATGTGTCACTTTCACAAAATAATCTTGAGAATAATTATTTAAATTTCTAACACATAAAACCATATATATGTATATATAGATATATATTTAGTTTTCATATATATATATTTTAGGAAAAGCCCTAAAGGATGCATAAATTGCATTTGTCTCCCTTAAAGACTATTTTCTTCCATACTTTCAATAAAATATCCAAAATACATGAAATAACTCACAATTTCAGAAAATTAAAGGGGGAGGACGTTTTTTCAGCATACATATATGCATAAATTCAATGCATGGTGGATATTAACCCTTAGGTCTCAATCTTCTACCAATCACTATCCATGTACACTTGTAGAGACACTTGTATATACTTCTCTAGAAGTATACCTACATGTATGGTCAAGGATTACTTAGACTACCACTAAGCACTTATAGACCACCACTAAGCACCCTTAGACTTCTTAGTTGGGTATTGAGTTGGAAAGAAGGTATCATTAGATTAAGACTTAATCCTATTTTAATCCTATTTCTTCCATTTCCTCTAACATTAGTATAAGTAACTAAATGTGCAAGAAAATAAAACACCACACCCTCATTCACCTAAACAGCCGGCCAAACACACTCCCATATCTCCCTATTTTTGGTTCATTTTACCCCACAAACTCACCTTTTCTCCTTCTTGCACTACTTTATTTCAAAACCTAGAAAGAAAAGAAGAAAACCCTTTAGAAGAAGGTAGTGATTTCTCTTGATACATGAGCTAGTTTTCTTATAGTGTTAGCATATTATTCTCCTATTAGGACATGGGATGTAACCACAAGTTGGTTACCATCTCAGTCCGAAAGGATTTCACGATAATTTAGCTAAACGCATGTTGTATGCTCATGAACAATTGCGCTGGAAAATTGAACGTTTCTGTTGGATCTATGTTGCTAAAAATTAGATTTCATGCTTGTTTAGGGTTTATCTATGTGTTTAGGGTTTGATTTATGTTTTAGAATTCGAAAATTCAGTGTTAAAAGCTGAAAATTGTAATTGTTGTCAAAGCTGGAAATTCTGCTTTCAAATTGGAATTACTGTTCCGCAGCTGAAAATCTTGTTTTTCAAGGCTGGAATTTCGAATTTTATAAGCTGAAAATCTATTTTGAAAAGCTGAAAATTCCAAGGTGAAATTTTAATATGTTTTAAACTGAAATTCAAGTATTTCGCAAACTGAAAATCTTGATCGCAATCTGAAACATGTAAGCTGGAAATTGTGTTCTATGCTGAAATTTTCTTCTTTTTGCACAACTGAAAATTCGTTTTTTCCAAACTCAAAACCTGTTTTACAAGCTGTAATTCCAGTGTATATTAAGCTGGAAAAACAGTATTTTTAAAAGCTGCAAAGTTCGGCTTCAAGGGCTGGAAATTTCAGCAGTCGCGCACTTAAGCGTTTTACGCCGCAAATCTGAAAATTCCAAGTCTTATAAGCTGAAAACTCGACATTTTACCAACAAATACTTTATTGTTCCACCTTATAAACATATTTATAAAATTCCAGCAGGTTTTAGACTGGAATTTCGTGCTCTCAAACTGAAAATTTCTGCTCGCCTTAAGTGTTCGCAGACTGTGAAGTTTCGGTTCGTAAAGGTTGAAAAATGTGTTAATTTATATGAGATCAGTGTGAAAGCATACTGAAATTTTGTACAACTAGGTGTTATACATGAAGTTTATGTGTGCATGTTGGGCCCCAATGTGAATAGGGGTGGATGTGGCTGAGTTCGGCCGGGCGGCAACGGGCTTGCCGGTCTTAAACGTTCTCGCCATCCATCGTTGCCTAATCCCACCTTGCATGGACGGAGTGTTCCATGTACTGAAGTGGGTCGTAGGAAATCGGCATATGCCCGGGATATGACCACTGGAGTGTCTGGTTGGGTGGGAGTAATGGTTGGAATTGAATTACGGCACGGCGAGATAAGGTAGTCGCCCGTCAAGGCGAAAACGGTAGAAAAGTGTGCAATTTATGATTCTTATTATCTGAAATTTTGCATGATGTTGATACAAAACGTGAAAATATGTATGTTCAAGTCACACACGCGCACCTTATGTGTTAAGTGAAATTACTACTCAACATGATTGTTGACATTGTTAAATATCTAATGTTTTAGCCGGACATGAGCATGAGGTTATCAACGAGGAGGATAGCGAGGGGCGATTTGGAGCTTTTGGCTAGAAGAAGACATAGACGAGTCTTTGTAGTCATATTATGTATTTAGGACTATTATCATGTACTTGGTATTTTGCTATGTTTAATAAATGACTTTTACAAAAAAAAAAAAAAAAAAAAATTCAACTTACTAAATTACAAGTATTTGTAGCATTTCTCTATAACTAGCCAAGGGTTTCGGGTCGTCACAAGTGGTATCAGAGCACTAGGTTTTGGGATATACAAATTTTTGAATTATGAATTGTTTAACTTTTGAACTTGTGTGTAGGAATGGCCTATTCGGGAGAATCGTCTACTCGTAGGTCAAGGTACCCGTGTGGAGCTTCTCGAGTTTCCTCAGTCCGTTTTCACCCATCCCAAGTGGATGAGCTGTTGGTAGAGCTAAGGTTACTTGAAGAGAAGCATGAGAAGTTGCAAGAGGAGTTGTATCACACGCGCCTTAGTCTAGAAGGCGCGCAAAACCACATATACCAGATCCACCAACGCTACCAAAGCACTCTTGGGTTTGTGTACATCATGGTTAGGGATCTCCTAGGAATTATTGAGGAGAACTTGTTGCCGAAGCCAAACCCGGATGTAGTAAACATAAACTCCGGGGATGGTAGTAGACTTGCTCCGTATGACCTCGACTAGGATAGATGGTTAACTTTTGAAAGATGGTTTAGCTTTTGGAAGGCTTAGAAAGCACCGTAGTATTTTGGCTAGTAGATTGTATAGTCGGTGCTTGTATTTTGCGTTTGCTTACTATGTTTTTTTTTTTATGTACGCACGTAACTTCCTCCTCATGTACATATGTTAACCTTATATATATGTGTGAAATAAAAGAAGTATATTCATATTACTAAGATAGCTCTCTTATGGTGTAGATGGCAACTAGACGAACACGTGCAAATAATGGAACCTCGGGAACACGCGCAAATAATGGAAACTCGGACGAACAACTTACGGCGATAGTAGAAAGAATCACCACTATTCTCGAGAATCAAAACAATAATAATAATCATATGGAGACCACCAATGATGCCATTGCCAATTTCCTTAAGTTGGGACCTCCGAGTTTTAAGGGAGAACCGGACGATGTTAAGGCCACCAATTGGTTGGAGGCCATAGAAAAGGTTTTTGAGGTCGTGTCGTGTGGAGAAGAGAAAAAAATTATTTTAGCCACTTTTAGACTGGAAGAGGATGCGAGACACTGGTGGAAGCGTGTTAGTCAAAAGTGGGAAGAAACGAGGGTTCCGCGTACGTGGGCGAACTTTGTCCAAGAATTCAACAAGCAATACGTCCCTCGAGTCGTACAAGAGAAAAGAGAAAGATAGTTTTTAAATCTAGAACAACGAGAGTTAAGTGTGGCCAGATATGAGGCGATGTTTACCCGATTAGCTAGGTTTGCTCCCTATTTCATCGAAAGTGAAGAAAGGAAAATATGGAAATTTGTTGGTGGTTTAAGGATGGAGATACAAGATAAGCTAGCTCCGGTGCAGATCCAAACATATACTGCGGCCGTAGAAACTGCGTTGAAAGTAGAAAGTACGATGGAGCAACTGAGAGTAAAATGGGGACAATTTGTAAGACCTTTACCTATAGGAAGCCCTACTGGACGAAATTTTGGAAGAAATAATAAGATTGCCCGGACAAATTTATCAGTTTCACGACCAAACCCTAATGGTCCCCGGCCACCGCACACTTCATGTACCTATTACGGTAAGCTAAACCACACCGAAAATCAATGTTGGATCAAGGCAAGAAAGTGTATCCGATGTGGGAGTAGTGACCATTTTCTTAAAGATTGTCCACACCGAGGACCTTCACAAGCACCCCCTCAAGGACGAGTTTCCAAAGGGAATGGGAACCGCGGGGAAAAACCACGGGTGCAAGGCAAGGTCTTCGCCATAAACCAGGAAAAACTTCCGAACCCACAGTAGTGGAAGGTACGCTTTCGATTTGCCACCATTTAGCTAAAGTTTTAATTGACCCCGGTTCAACGCATTCTTATATATCTTGTCAATTCTTTTCTAGTTTAAAGCTTCAACCTGAAATTTTATCATACGAGTTAGAAGTAAGTACTCCTATGGGCACTTCGTGGAAAACCGACTTGATTTATAGAAACTGTGAGTTAGTGATAGGGGCACAAACAATGAGTGCCGATTTAGTATTGCTACCCATGAATGACTTTGATGTTATATTAGGGATGGATTGGTTGGAATCTCATTACGCCCAAATAGATTGTCGCAATAAGAAAGTACAGTTATGTAGACCTAACCAACCCGTAGTCGAGATAATAGGAAATAAATTTTCTCCTTCCATCCCAATTATCTCCGCCCTAAAAGCCTATCGGTTGCTTAGAAAAGGAAATGAGGCCTTTCTAGCATACGTATTAAATAAACAGGAAGATAAGAAAAAATTAGAAGATGTCCCAATAATAAGCGAATTTGTAGATGTATTTCCTGATGACCTACCGGGTCTACCCCCATCTAGAGACATTGATTTTAGTATTGAGCTACTACCCGGAACCGCTCCTATTTCTAAAACTCCGTATAGGATGGCGCCCGCCGAATTAAAGGAACTCAAAACTCAACTTCAGGAATTAGTAGACAAAGGATTTATTCGGTCTAGTGTTTCACCTTGGGGAGCCCCTGTTTTATTTGTCAAAAAGAAAGATGGAACTTTACGACTTTGTATCGATTATCGGCCCCTAAACCAAGTTACCATCAAGAATAAATACCCACTACCAAATATTGAAGAACTATTCGATCAATTACAAGGAGCGTCCGTGTACTCTAAGTTGGATTTGAAATCGGGGTATTACCACGTTAGGGTTCGAGAAGAAGATATAGCTAAAACCGCTCTTAACAGTCGGTATGGACGTTATGAATTCGTAGTGATGCCCTTTGGCTTAACCAATGCACCTGCTACATTTATGGATCTAATGAACCGAGTCTTTCAACCCTATTTAGATCAATTTGTCGTGATCTTTATAGATGATATTTTAGTGTATTCAAAGACTAAAGAAGAGCATAAAGAGCATTTGAGAATAGTGTTGCAAACTTTGAGAGAACATAAACTTTATGCGAAATTTAGCAAGTGCGATTTTTGGTTAGAAAAAGTATCATTCCTTGGTTATATTATATCCAAAGAGGGAGTTTCGGTAGACCCAGAAAAGGTAAAATCGATTATAGACTGGAAGCCACCCTCAGCTGTTACCGAAGTACGAAGCTTCTTAGGTCTTGCCGGGTATTACCGACGATTCATTGAAGGATTTTCAAAAATTGCCCGTCCTCTAACTAGGTTAACCTAGTCTAGGGTAAAATTTATTTGGGACAAACGTTGCGAGGCTAGTTTCCAAAAATTAAAGGATCAATTGGTGTCCGCTCCAGTATTAGTTATACCCAATGGGAACAATAATTTTAAAGTATACACAGATGCTTCTAAGGAAGGATTAGGATGCGTACTTACACAAAATGGACGCGTGGTAGCCTATGCTTCCCGAAAATTGAAACCCTATGAGGAAAATTATCCAACCCATGATTTGGAATTAGCTGCTATTGTTTTTGCCCTTAAGAAGTGGAGACACTATCTATACGGGACCGCTTTTGAGGTATTTACGGACCACAAGAGTTTAAAATATTTATTTTCACAAAAGGAGCTAAATATGAGACAAAAAAGGTGGATGGAAATGATAGCTGACTACAATTTCGATATTCTATACCACCTGGGAAGGATCAATAAAGTTGCGGATGCCTTAAGTAGAAAAGCTACTGTAGCCCATATAGCAATCAAAGAATGGAAATTTTTGGGAGATATTTTGGATTGGAATCCTAGAGAAAAGAAAATAGGTATTTTATGTTCCACCATACAAGCTCAGCCTGCATTACTACAGAAAATTAAGGAAGCCCAAGAAAAAGATTCGGGACTTAAGAAAATAGCAGAGGAAACTCGTAACAAACAAACTACAGAATTCACCATGACCAATGATGGGATTTTAAGATTTCGTGATAGAATATGTATCCCGAATGATGAAAGTCTCAAAAGAGAAATTTTGGAAGAAGGCCATAAGTCCCGATATACGATACATCCGGGTATTAATAAAATGTACAAAGACGTCAGACGACAATATTGGTGGAACAATATGAAGAGAGAGGTAGCCGACTTTGTGTCCAAATGTTTAACTTGCCAGCAAGTAAAAGCTGATCATCAGAAACCCTTTGGTCTTTTGCAACCTTTACCCATCCCGGAATGGAAATGGGAACACATCACCATGGACTTTGTTATGGGATTACCTAGAACCTCAAAAGGTCATTATGCAATTTGGGTAGTAGTGGATAGACTCACTAAGAGTGCCCATTTCATCGCATTCGCCAAGACTTGTTCCTTGGACAAGATGGCTGAAATTTATAAAAAAGAAATAGTTCGATTACATGGTATCCCCGTTAGTATTGTTTCAGACAGAGATCCGCGTTTTGTTTCTAAGTTTTGGCAAGGGTTACAAAGCGCGCTAGATACTAAGTTAAACTTTAGCACAGCCTTCCATCCACAAACTGATGGACAATCTGAGAGAACCATCCAAATCCTAGAAGATATGCTTCGATCTTGTACCCTTGATTTTGGTGGAAGTTGGGATCGCCACCTCCCATTAGCCGAATTCGCTTATAATAATAGTTATCAATCGACCATTGGTATGGCACCATTCGAGGCACTTTACTGTCGAAAGTGTAGGTCACCAAATTGTTGGGATGAGATTGGTGAAAGGAACCTACTAGGTCCAGAGTTGGTACAGGAAACCACAGAAGTCATAAAACTAGTTCGCAAGCGTATGGTCACCGCTCAAAGTCGCCAAAAGAGTTACTCGGATAAAAGACGAAAGGATTTGGAATTCGAAGTCGGAAATTTTGTATTTTTGAAAGTATCACCCAGGAAAGGAGTATCCATATTTGGGAAAAAAGGAAAACTTGCACCACGATACGTCGGACCTTTCAAAATATCAGCAAAAATAGAAAAAGTAGCATATCGATTAGAGTTACCTCCAAGCCTATCTGAGATTCATAACGTGTTTCACATATCAATGCTTAAGCAATATCACCCGGATCCTTCGCATATTGTAGACCACGACTCTCTCAAGATTGATAAGGACCTAACTTATGAAGAAGAACCCGTCCGTATTCTCGAAGTTAGAGACCGCACCTTGAGAAATCGTTCCATTCCTGTAGTAAGAGTTTTGTGGAAATATCACAATCTTGAAGAAACTACATGGGAAAAACTAGAAGATATGATGGACAAATATCCATATCTCTTTGATTAACCGAGCCGAATTTCGAGGACGAAATTCTTTTAAGGAGGGGAGGATGTAAGGACCCGATCTTTCACTCATACGTTCTATTATATATGCTTAAATGTATGTGACTTACGTGACTTGCATGTTATATGCATCATTTACGAAACAATATTGTTTTGCAAAATGTGCTCGTTTTATTTACAACATGCATCGATATAGGATTATTTTCTCATCGATGGTTAACCATCCTTCCATGCATAAAAATTCAAGAAAAATATAGTATGTGTATATATATACTTAAACACGTTTATATATATATAGATGTACACACATTAGATTAGGAATTTTCTCTATACTTCTTATAAATGCCATTTCACCAAAATGTGTCACTTTCACAAAATAATCTTGAGAATAATTATTTAAATTTCTAACACATAAAACCATATATATGTATATATAGATATATATTTAGTTTTCATATATATATATTTTAGGAAAAGCCCTAAAGGATGCATAAATTGCATTTGTCTCCCCTAAAGACTATTTTCTTCCATACTTTCAATAAAATATCCAAAATACATGAAATAACTCACAATTTCAGAAAATTAAAGGGGGAGGACGTTTTTTTCAGCATACATATATGCATAAATTCAATGCATGGTGGATATTAACCCTTAGGTCTCAATCTTCTACCAATCACTATCCATGTACACTTGTAGAGACACTTGTATATACTTCTCTAGAAGTATACCTACATGTATGGTCAAGGATTACTTAGACTACCACTAAGCACTTATAGACCACCACTAAGCACCCTTAGACTTCTTAGTTGGGTATTGAGTTGGAAAGAAGGTATCATTAGATTAAGACTTAATCCTATTTTAATCCTATTTCTTCCATTTCTTCTAACATTAGTATAAGTAACTAAATGTGCAAGAAAATAAAACACCACACCCTCATTCACCTAAACAGCCGGCCAAACACACTCCCATATCTCCCTCTTTTTGGTTCATTTTACCCCACAAACTCACCTTTTCTCCTTCTTGCACTACTTTATTTCAAAACCTAGAAAGAAAAGAAGAAAACCCTTTAGAAGAAGGTAGTGATTTCTCTTGATACATGAGCTAGTTTTCTTATAGTGTTAGCATATTATTCTCCTATTAGGACATGGGATGTAACCACAAGTTGGTTACCATCTCAGTCCGAAAGGATTTCACGATAATTTAGCTAAACGCATGTTGTATGCTCATGAACAATTGCGCTGGAAAATTGAACGTTTCTGTTGGATCTATGTTGCTAAAAATTAGATTTCATGCTTGTTTAGGGTTTATCTATGTGTTTAGGGTTTGATTTATGTTTTAGAATTCGAAAATTCAGTGTTAAAAGCTGAAAATTGTAATTGTTGTAAAAGTTGGAAATTCTGCTTTCAAACTGGAATTACTGTTCCGCAGCTGAAAATCTTGTTTTTCAAGGCTGGAATTTCGAATTTTATAAGCTGAAAATTCCAAGGTGAAATTTCAATATGTTTTAAACTGAAGATTAAGTATTTCGCAAACTGAAAATCTTGATCGCAATCAGAAATTTTCTTCTTTTTGCACAACTGAAAATTCGATTTTTCCAAACTCAAAACCTGTTTTACAAGCTATAATTCCAGTGTATATTAAGCTGGAAAAACAATATTTTTAAAAGCTGCAAAGTTCGGCTTCAAGGGCTGGAAATTTCAGCAGTCGCGCACTTAAGCGTTTTACGCCGCAAATCTGAAAATTCCAAGTCTTATAAGCTGAAAACTCGACATTTTACCAACAAATACTTTATTGTTACACCTTATAAACATATTTATAAAATTCCAGCAGGTTTTAGACTGGAATTTCGTGCTCACAAACTGAAAATTTCTGCTCGCCTTAAGTGTTCGCAGACTGTGAAGTTTCGGTTCGTAAAGGTTGAAAAATGTGTTAATTTATATGAGATCAGTGTGAAAGCATACTGAAATTTTGTACAACTAGGTGTTATACATGAAGTTTATGTGTGCATATTGGGCCCCAATGTGAATAGGGGTGGATGTGGCTGAGTTCGGCCGGGCGGCAACGGGCTTGCCGGTCTTAAACGTTCTCGCCATCCATCGTTGCCTAATCCCACCTTGCATGGACGGAGTGTTCCATGTACTGAAGTGGGTCGTAGGAAATCGGCATATGCCTGGGATATGACCACTGGAGTGTCTGGTTGGGTGGGAGTAATGGTTGGAATTGAATTACGGCACGGCGAGATAAGATAGTCGCCCGTCGAGGCGAAAACGGTAGAAAAGTGTGCAATTTATGATTCTTATTATCTGAAATTTTGCATGATGTTGATACAAAACGTGAAAATATGTATGTTCAAGTCACACACGCGCACCTTATGTGTTAAGTGAAATTACTACTCAACATGATTGTTGACATTGTTAAATATCTAATGTTTTAGCCGGACATGAGCATGAGGTTATCAACGAGGAGGATAGCGAGGGGCGATTTGGAGCTTTTGGCTAGAAGAAGACATAGACGAGTCTTTGTAGTCGTATTATGTATTTAGGACTATTATCATGTACTTGGTATTTTGCTATGTTTAATAAATGACTTTTACAAAAAAAAAAAAAAAAATTTCAGCTTACTAAATTACAAGTATTTGTAGCATTTTTTTATAACTAGCCAAGGGTTTCGGGTCGTCACAAAGACCAACACAGCAGGGCCTAACGCCAATTCAGCGCACGCAGCCAATGCACCCCCCATATAATAGAACTCCATTTGTTGGCAAGATTGGCTGCAGAAAACATATCTACAATGCCACAAGGCCAAAACTTGAACGTGCTCTTCACTTGAAACTTAGCTAGCCTTGTTAACAAAATGAGAAATAATGTGTCCATAACTAGTTGTGGGCTTATTCTCACGAGAAAGATGTGAGAGTTCCAGGATGTCAAGGTCGTCGTATCTTACCTCGACGCTAATAGGATGCCCGAAAGATTTGAACCCGGCCAGCTGCTCCAAATCGAGGAGAGTAATAGTCATGGGGCCGGCAGAGAAGTGGAAGGTGTTGTAGATTCTACACCAGAATGGCAAGGCCGCCTGCAAGATGTAATGCCCCTGTACTACCTAGTATTTTAGAATTTATTATATATTATGTTTCATACAAAATATTTGATATAAAATCTTTTAATTCCTAAAATTTTTATGAATTTGAAATTTTATTCTTTAAAATTATTTTATAACTTAGACCTTAAAGTATTAATTTTGAATTGTGATTATTATTTTTTGTAAAATTTATTTAAATACATATTTTAGGCTTGCATTTATTTTGTTTTCGAATTTTATAAATAAATTATACAATTTTCAAATTTTATAAATACAACAATATATTTTTTGACTTTATATGTATAATTTTCAAATTTTAATTATTTATAAACATAATTTTTGAATTTTAATTATTTATAAACCTAATTTTCAGATTTTAATTAAATGAAAATATAAAGTCTAGATTTTTAGTATATTTTACAATTGTTTTGCAAGAATATACCCTCCAATATATATATATATATATATATATATATACTTGGTGATTTATCTATCTATATTTACACACACACATCCATATATATATTAGGGGTAGTTTATATATCTACACGTACACACATATGTCCATATATCAACTAGTGGTAAATTATATATCTACTTATACACACACACATCCATATATCACCTAGTGGTGATTTCTATATCTATATATCCACACACACATCCACATATATAGACTAGTGGTGAATTATACATCTACATAAACACCTACATGTCCACATACATAAATATATATATATATATATACACACTAGATAATTCATATTGTGATGTGTATATATAAATGACCATATAGAATGAATGGTTTATATATTTATTTTGTTATAATATTAGTTATTTCTTCTCTTCCTCCTCTATAAATAGACCTCAACTCCAACCCATTTTTCATCCAAAATCCCGCCTAAAAACACACCCCCACATTTATTCTACTCTCAACACCCAAAACACTTCCTTTTTATAGTCTATCTTCCACCCACATATATATATATATATATACAAAGCCTTCTATTTTCATCCATACATACCTATTAGCTTCCCATATAGCCCTTTATTTACCCTCTTTTTCCCAAATAACATTTGAAAAGGCAGGAATTTTGCTTGATTCCATAAGTCTAGTTGTTTATGCTTGCATCTATGTTTAAAATACTCCTTAAGTGTAATTTATATGCTCTAGTTTATGTTGATGCCTTATTATGTCAAGTATATGCTCTCCTAGAACATAAAATTGTGATCTTTATGTAAATTGTTGTGATTATGTTCACCTAAACACACACCTTCACCTTATGTGATTAAGCAAAATTTCTACTTAACAGTTGTGTTGACATGTGTTATGAACACATTTTTTGTAGGCAAAAACATTCTAATCCATCAAGAGGAAGGCACCGGGAGGGCATTACAAAGCTTTTATTTAGCTAAAGTTATTATTTTCACTCGTATAACAGCTTTCGTACTACTACGATTTCACTATATTGTACTAAATTTCTATATTATTATATATTTGCAATAAAATTATTACCGTTGCGCACTTCGATCCAATATATTTTAATAAAATAAAAGGGTATTTTTCCGGGTCGTGATACAAGAACCCTAAGTCAAGGGAATAGGGGATTTTAGAGACCTAAATAGGCTCATAGATCCCAATGTCCTTCCATAATTGACTGTAGGTAGCCTCAACTCGACTACACCAAGCAACGTAGTTACGATAAATAGAAGAATAAGGTGACCATGGCCAGTTAAGGACTGAGTTGCCGAAAACATGGCCTGTAGGGTATGGCAGGCGTTCCTCAAAGCGAGTAAGATCGTAGCGGAGGTCTTGGGGAGCTTTGCCACCAGGAATGGGTCCTAAGGACAAGGAACCTTGCAGGCAAATAGAACTGAGTTTTGGGATGCCATCTCTTTTTCATAAAAGAGAATTAGGGTTTGGAAAATTAGGGGAAATGAGAAGAAGCAGTATCGAAGGATAGTGAGAAGGATGAGAGTTAAGAGTCAAAAAATGACAGTTGGGGTTTAGTATGAGGATAAACACTGAAGGTAGTAGAAAAAGAGAGGTAACTAAGAAATTGAAAATTAAATAAAGTTTAGAGAGTAGGGGAAACCGATGCAAGATATGGCTAGTATTGGGAAACCCAAAGGGCGCCATCATGATGGTGCTAGTAACGGTCAAAATTTGAATTTGGCACACACACACACACACACATATATATATATATAAAAGGGAGAGGTCTAGTAGGTAAGTGTTATTCTGTTATATTTAATATGGCTTGATTACTGAATGTTGTTATGGAAATTGGTGATGTAATAGCCATTGCTTCAATAAGTGTTTCTTTCTTCATTCTCACTACAGGAAAAAACGCCAAAACCGGGGGAAAAATCCGGCGGAAATCCGGCGGAATTTCCGCCGGAAAACGCTAAATCAAGCGGAAAACCGGGGGAAATCCGGCGGAATCGGGTCCGCCGGAAAAAATGGCCCCAGACTGCCGTTTTCCGCCGGATTGGAAGTCCGGCGGAATTCCGGCGGATTTTTCCGCCGGAAAGCAGTCCGGCCGAAATTTCCGCTGGAAAGACGGT